>CAJVSB020000023.1:0-99608 GCA_911865555.2 Thlaspi arvense | reverse complement strand
TCTCTCTCTTCTTTCCGATTTTCCCCTGCCTCTAGTTTTTCTCCCTACTTTTTTCCTTCTTTTTCTTTTTCTCTCTTCTCTCCCCTTCCCAGTTTTCTCTTCTCCTTTTTTGCAACTCCAGTCGCTTGAGCTAGCATTGGCCGAACTAGCACCGCCCAAGCCAACACTGGCTGAACCAGGGCCCGTTCAAGCCTAGTAAACCAGGGGCTGTTCGAGCCTGGCACATTAAGGCCCGTTGACGCCTAGCCGAACTAGGGCCCGGTTGAACCAGGGGCTGTCTGAGCCCAACGCACCAAGGCTTGTCCAGGCCGGTGCACCGAAACCCAACCCGAACCCAACACCGCTGAGCTACCCGAGCTTGCTCGTTATGCGCCAACCCAAGTTGAGACCTGCTCGAACCCAGCAATGCCCGACTTGCCTGAAACCAGTCTGCCTCCACCACTCGAGATCGTTCTGTCGTCTGGCTACAGAAAGCAGTCCGCCATTCACACTTGGAAAATCATCCACTATCCACCACGCCAACCGTATGCCTAAGCTACCTGCGCCGTTGCCCAAAGCTAAACCTGTTGCTCAGATCCACACTACTCGGACCTAGCACCACTCGGTTCACCTAAGCCGCCCGAGTTGCCTGGGCTTACGTCCCTTGAACCAGTACCATCGAGGTCACCTAAACCAACCTTCCGAAGCTAGCCCAAAACTAGTGCCACCCGAGCCTGAGCGGCTAGAGCTCCACACAGGAACCCAACTACCATGCACTGCCAGATCTGGACCGACCTGCTGCACTCCACCCAGAACTTGACCCGTAGTGCGTTGCGCCATCCAAATTGAACCATTTTGTACTACTCTGACCCCAAGCCGTTCAGCTCTATTTGAATCGCCCGAAAGTTGATCTGTGCAGGGCCACCTGGAAAACTAATCCGTGACGAGCCATTGAGAACTGCCGAGCCCATCTAAACCCAACACCACCTGACCCCCAAGCTGACAGTTCGAGCCGCTATACACTGTCCGGATTTGGCTATTCAGACTCGGCCGGTCTGACCCATTCGAGTTGCTTCAAAGCCGATCTGAGCTGCTCTATTCTGCTCCGTCTCAACTTGAGCCGCTTGGCTCTGTTGCTATCGGATCTGAGCCGTCAACTCTGTGCTACCCAACCGAAGCTAATCTACTCTATTAGTCACCGTTGGATTCGTGGGCCTCAACTCTTATCAACATCATCGTTGCCCGGTAACTTTTGCAAAGTTGGGCTTCTTTCAGTTGGAATTATGTGGTGAGAAATAATATGTATTTCCATGCTTTTTATAAAAAAGCATAAACTGTCTATGTGTTTATTATTGTTTGTGTGTATAGCTCTGTTATGAATATGATTATGTACATATATGATTGTGTGAAATTATGAATGAGATATTTATGAGATAAATGAAAATGAGTGCTATATACATTGATCACGGATGATGAAGTTCTGTTGAGAATTGGGTATGTAAGGATGGTGGTAAACGAGGACGATGGTAAATAGGTCCTGTTGGTGCTCGTGATTCTCACCTGCGATTTCCCGCCTGTGATTCTCGCCTACGGTACTTGGATATGTTTTTTGTTTGTAGGGTGCTCATGAGTGATTCTTGTGTGCTTTCCGGACATATTGTGGTTTTACGATGTGTGCCTGTATGCGATTTGCATGTTGTTTGAACGACTAATGATTCGACTATTGATGTTGATTCACACGTTGAACTAAGCTGTTCCATGCCAACAGTAAAGTGTTTTTTGCATGTTTCTAAAACTTGGATTTACATATTATGACTCACTGAGCATTAGCTCACCTTTTTTATTTTCCCCCCTCTAAGTTTAGTTTTGTCTGCTGTAGGAGAATTTTCTTGATTGGTGAGCCCGTGTTGATTACATGCTTGGTCGTACTTATTTTGTTACTGTTGTATTATTTTCATTATGATAGCTAAAGATCAGTGAATTTGTAAAGTTACTCCATTTGTCCATAGGTAAGATCCCGTTTCCCTGCCCTTAGTTAGCGTGCTCATTGTTTTATTATTGATTTCATTGTAGTTAGTTGCTAGTTTTCTTGCAAACATTTATGTTGAAAATTTGTAGTTGTGAACAAAAGCATATATCAGAAATTGTTTAGATCTTACCTTTATCATTTTTAACTGTTGGGGTCGTTGTTAGGAATTATAAATTGTGTTATTCACAGGTTAAAAATTTGTGATTTGTCCTATTTTAGGGGGGAGGTTCTGCCGAAATTTTTGAAAAATTTTATACTTAGAATTAGTTTTGTTAAGTTTTTTTTTTAGGTTGACTAGGGTGGGAAGGTCCACCCTAATGTCGGTCACGTACCCCCTAGTTTGGGTAGTGACACTTCGCGTGCAACCTTGAACAGTGGTGAGGCAAATTTCAATGAGGACGCTGAGTCCCAAAGGAGGGGTGTATGTGACACCCCAAAAGGGGAGTTCTCGCTGAGTTCCAAAGAGGGGGTATATGTGACATCCCAAAGAGGGAGTGTGTGACACCTTTAGGCGAATCTCACATCGACAAAATATGGGAGAGATCTTGGGCTTATAAGAAATTAGAGACTACTATTGAACAATTTAGGGTTAAGCATTTTGGGTCAGTGGTTTAGACTCAACAAATACTAGTCCAAAGAAGGGGGGTGCAGGGTGGTGCAACCATCCAGAGGGAGTGGGAGTGTGATGACCCTTAGACAAATCCTACATCGATAAAATATAGGAGAATCTGGACTTATAAGAAACTAAAACTACTACTGAACAATTTGAGTTTAAACATTTTTGGACCAGTGGTTCAACCTCAACAAGTTACTAGGACCAGTAATTGTCGGGGTCATTACATTTTCATAAATAATATTTGAAAAACTTATTTTCATAAAAAATTAAAAATTAACATTAATATAAATTTGCCGAGTTTCCTTTGCCGTAGGGAAAAGTAGTGAAACCATTCCCGTCTCTTCGTGGACTTGAAGTCTATGCCAACGAAAGATGCAAGAGGGCATGCTATAGATGTTTTGTTTTTAAAATATATTTATAAAGTTTTTTTAAAATTTTACATCATATATAATGTTATATTATAATAGATTTCATCAAAAAATTATTTTTACTTCAATTTTGATAGGAACATCTTTAACTGTTTATAATTCAAATTCATGATATTGAGAATTTGGCCAAAAATAAGAATTATTTTTTTTTCCAATTTAATATATGCATATGAAAGTAATTAATAAATTAATATATGTGCTGGCAAACCAATAGTTATTTGACTAGATTGTCAAGAAGTTTTATTTTGGTAAAATAATCTTGTCCCTGTTACCATAAAAAGTTTATTTTAATAAATAATTTTTAGAATGTATACTGCGATAAATAAAAAAGAAAAAAATAATATCTATTTAAAAAGCTGTAAAGTTGTTCTTATAGTGTGCATGCGTTCTTTTTGCTTTAGTCTAGTAAATATAAGTGAAAAAATAATTTAAATAAAATAAAATTGTTCCTCGCTAAATTCCATGGATAATAATTTTGCCTTATTGAAATATAAATAAATAACAATTTTCTATTTTTTTACTCCACCAATGTCATGAACTTTTGAATTGTTCAAAACTGATTTTTTGGTGTGCATTTAAGGATTTTAAAGGGTGGAAATCCATGTTCTAAAAAATTAAATTTATCAACTATAAATATAAATATAAATTTGATGTAATATATTAGAATAAAGAAGACCTTCCAAATTTAGTGAATAATTAAAAAATCAAATCTGAATTAAGTCATTCAATTTTGAAGTGGAGAGAGTTTGTGAATGTGAAAATTACTAGGGAAGTGTTAAAGCAGCCGAAATTGGGGGAACAGAGTTCAATCTCACAATAAAATTAAGGGTATTATCTCTTTTACGTCCTTCTTTGTTTCTATTTATTTCTCTCCTAAATTATATAATTTATCATTTATCCCATTGTACACTAACATTATTAATCTACCGTTGACAACATTTGTTATGGTTTTTACAGCCTTTCAAAGTTATCTACCTAATACTAACACAGAAAGCACTCATGTCAATGTTTAACTGAGACAAGGTTAGGTTAAGAGCATCATAATCAAAGGCTTCTACTGAATTTGATATTAGGAATTGATTTAGTAATTAGTGAGTCTAATATCCATTGAATCAGAGCATCAAATAAATGGCTTCAATCCAATTCAAACAAATGACACAAAGGAAGACTTTGAGCTCACATGACTTGAAAAAAGTTTTCTTGCGTTCAATTTTATAAAATTCTACTTTGAAACACCATTAAATCAAAGAAAACATTGGTGAAGGAAGAGTAGGACGAGATTTTGGATGTCTAAGATCGGTTTATTAAAAGCTTTTGATATTTTTCTTATTAATGTTGCAGTAATTTATATTATTTTTTTATCGTAGTTGCAAAAATTTTTATTAAGAAATTTAGTCTACCGAGTAATAAACTACTATATTCTAATTGTAACATATATTCTTATCTATGTATGACAAAATTTAGTTTTTTGATGCTATTATATGGCAAATAAAAAATAAAAATAGTTTAGGTTTCTAATTACCGTACTTGAATAATTTCTACATTAAATTCAAATTGTTTATTCAATATTTAGTTGGGTTGTACAAATACTCCAAATTAATTTTATAAAATTTAGCCATACTTTAATTAAATATCTAAAATTAATTATATTTAATAATATTTATCATCAATTATAACATATTACTTAAATTTTTAAAATTTTAATAATTACCTATTGTAATAGTAATATTTAAAAGAATTTAGTATATAAAATTTGAGAATTCACAGGCATACATAACGGCCGGTTAACGATGTTAGTGTCTAGAGGGATGACTGATACGTTATATAGTTTAAGAGGATAAATAAAATAGAGATGAAATATTGGGAGTCAGGTGGGAGTTGAATTAAGATATTAAGGGTTTGTTTATCTAATAATATTTTTAATTATCGGAAATTATGCTATTAGTTATAAGAAGTAAGTTTTTAGATGTTTCTATTTATGATTATTTTTAACTAAAATTTAGAAAACATTAACTCAAAAATAAGCACCTAAACTGGTAAAACTATTTTTTTAAAAAAAACTAAAAATAGTTAAAATATAAAACCCCTGGTTTTTTTGGGGGGGAGGGGGAGAGGGTGGGAAAGTGTAATGGCCTGAGTACTATTAGGCCTAGCAACTTGGTGAGCCTGAATTACTGGCTCAAAATGCTTAAACTCAAGTTGTTCAGTAGTAGTTTCTAGTCTTTTCTATACCATATCAGACTTCTCTCAAAAACTGATGTGGAACGGGATGTCATAATCTCCCTCACCTAAACACTTGATGTTTTCGTGAAGTCAGAAGTCCATATTCGTATCCAAACAGAACATGCTTGAAGATCATTTTTGCTCTGATACCATTTGTAATGACCCGAGTAATACTGACCCTAATATCTTGTTGATCCTGAACCATTTGCCCAAAATGTTTATAACCAAATTGTTCAGTAGTAGTTTCTAATCTCTTATATACCATACAGACTTCTCTCAGAAACTGATATAGGACGGGATGTTATAGGAACGTTGAAGAAGTCCTGCCAATGCAAAAACAAAGAAAACTACAGCCCTGCGGAGTGAACCACAACAAAGAAAAGTTCGTGATCATAAATTCATACAATGACGTATACAAATGGCCATTTATGATATTTCATTGTAACTGTGGTTTGTGAAAACATGGATGTGAGTTTCATGAATACAAGACGCTTAATTTAATGAATAAATATTTTCAATATAAATATATAGTATTTATTAAATAGATCAAAATGATATGATACATGTACATAACTTATTTAGTAAATTAATTATGACATAGTATGGGGTGACAAGTGTAAAATATTAATAATAAAAACTTATATTAAATTATTAGTAAAAATGATATATATTTTACATATTTTAATGGAATTAGCACTAAAACAAATTAGTAGATTTTTGACAAACATTTGCCAATCAGAAAAGGCCTATTTTGGGGGAGTTGCCATTGGACATCGTGTTGTCATAAAAAAAAAAAAAAAATTGTTAGAAATGAATTTGGACGGAAGAAAACTTTTTATTAAAAATTTTCTAAAAGAAAAAATCCATTAGTAAAAAAGATTATGTCAAAAATAAACTTCATTAGGTGACAAGGTGAAATTGTAAAAACCCAAATTATTAAAAAAAAAAATTCAACTTGATCCGAACGTCCACGAAACCTTGGAAGAGGAGTTATCAAATTCGAGAATTTCGCAACTGTTTTGATCAAAATCTCTTTCTAAACAGGGTCGAACAAAGCAAATCCACAAAATCCCCGTGAGAATTTCTGAAACACTAGTGTGAAATTAGAAAATTTCTTTGGTTTACATTCGGAAAGTCATCTGCCATAACCGCACCTGTTTATAGAAATCTGCACAAAATTGAAGGTGTTCAGAGAGATTAAACTGATTAGTTCTCATCGTTCGCCTATTACGAGTGTTGTCCAAGTAGATCTTCTCAAATTTTGACTAGGATTCTGGTACTTTCATTGATCTAGCCATTCGGCTGATACAAGGAACCAAGTTGAGAAGACACAACCTATAGGGATTCGGGTTGGCTCGGTTATTTGGGCTCCGGGCTGGGTTGTTTAGTTAATTAGTTAATTTGTTTTGGGTTGGCCTAGATGGTTCTGGGCCAGATGAAAAATTATTGGGTCTAGGCCGTGGCCAGTGGGCCAGGCCCAGACTAGTAAATAAAACGGTCATGGGACCATATCCAAAATCCGGATCCGGCCCAGTAACCAATTGAATAGTAGAAAATAGGAAAAAAAAGCCAGAAAATGGAAAATGACCAGTTCAAGACTTTTTGGACTGGTTCTTGGCCCGTTCAAGGTACCAAAATGAAGGGAATTAAATTGTCTACTTGGTTTGTGGTCGGTTTCAAGGGGAAACCGGCCAGTTCAATGGTGAACCGACCGGTCCAATATTAAAGAAATTAATAAAAAATTAGAAAACCATCGGTTCAACATATTTATGGCCAGTTCAAGGCAAATACTAACCGGTTCAGTGGTTCTAAGTCTGGTTCATTGACTTTTATGACCGGTTCAATGTATTTCAAAGTCGGTTCAATGGGTTTAAATCCAGTTTAGTGGGTTTTAAGGCTGGTTTAAGAGATTTAAGGCCGGTTCAATGGGTTTTGTGATTGATTTAGTGGATTTGTATCCTGGTTCAGTGGTTTATTGTTCGGTTCAATATGTAGGAGGTCCAGTTCAGTATTATTTTGATTAGTTCAAGATTTTAAAACTCCAAAATGGCTTAAAACATAAAAATTAAGGATATAACTAGGCTTTTAAAAGGGATTTAGTTTTGAATTAACCTTAAGATAGATTGCTTTCTAAAACGAACATTTTGATTATTTCTATATTTATTGGTTAACTTTCAGGGAGCTGAACTATGCAAAACTTGATTTTCGTGATTCTCGATTTCTGTGAGTAATAGTATATATTTATATGTTTAAATACTATTATACTTGTTAAATTTCCAGTTTTTACATAAAATTGAGATTTTATTTCAATTATTATCCAGTTATGTTTTAATTACTATAAAAGTTATGAAGGACGTATATGTCATTTTTTGATTTGTTGGAAAACTTCTAAATTTTTGATTTCGAGCACTGATATACGTTTGAGATATTGAAAACTGATAACTTATTCTGTTAAACTGTGAAAAATGACTTTAAGGGAGTGTTAGAACACTATAACTAATGGCAATAGGTGTTAGATTGGGTGCATCTTGACTTGTATCCCTAATTGGTAAGGGTGGTGCTAGACTATCACGTGTGACTGACATGGTAGACCTGCTTATTGATTACTAGTAGACTTTGCGTCGCCGTCCTGATATCTGTATGTCGGCATACCATGAGTTACCGTCTTGTTTTTGTTTAGTTTTCGGTGTCGAACTCCCTAATTTGTATAATCTGAAAATTTTGTTTTATGACAATAACGCCTGATATATGTCTCTTGTCATAGAAATGTGTATTATTATTCACTAGATCGATAGACTCATTCTTTTATTTTTCCAGACTCAGGTTCGACTCTACCAATAGATCCTGCTGTGTGAGTTGATTTCGTGGCGCTGTTGATTTGAGTTCTAATTATACTAGTTAATTTTTATTTCCTTCGATTTTATGTATTTATTCTGTTCTTAGTTAACTTGGTAATCACAGACTAGTTTTCTTTTCACTGTAAAACATATGATTTTAACATTTATGATTGTATTTCATATGTGACTCAGTATTATTATTTTTTTTAGCGCATCAGTATTTCTGTATATAAAAGGTTTGCGAGGTTAGAATTTGTTCTCACCTTAGCATTAGTCACGGATCTGATTCTTGAGCCGTGACGGAAATTCTCTGGCAAATTTTGCCAAAAGTTTTGTAGACCTTTTGACAGGCGTAACAAGATCTCTAATGAAATTTCTGGTGAAGTTCACTGGAATTGACAGACAATGATATTTTTGATGGATTTTTTGAGGGGATCCTTGAAATTTACAACAGACACTCCTAAATTTTCGGGTAAATTTTCTAGTGGTCGCCGCCGAAAATTCGGGGATAGTAGAAGTGTAAAAACAAAGAAAACTACAGGCCCAGCGAAGTAAACCACGACAAAGAAAAGTCCATGATCATGTTACATTCATACAATGGCATGTGCAAATGGCCATTTCTGATATTTCATTGTGACTGTTGACTGGTGAAAATATGGACGTCAGTCACGGGAATACAAGACGCTTAATTTAACGAATAAATATTTTAAATATAGATAGTATTTATTAAATAGATCGAAATGATATGATATACATACATATAGCTTATTTAGTAAATTAATTATGACATAGTACAAGGTGACAAATTTAAAATATTAATTAATAAAAAATTATATTAAGTTATTAGTAAAAATTAAATCTATTTTACATGTTTTAATGGAGTTAACACTAAAAGAAATTAGTGGATTTCTTACAGACAACGTTTTTCAAAAAGGGCCTAATTTTTGTTTGAAATGGCATTTTCTGATAGAGTTTCCAATAGAGACAACGCTGTTAGAAAAAAATTTTGTTAATTAACTATAATTTGTTAATTAATTATTACACATTTATTATTAATAATTTCTAATTATTGCAATAAAATTCTAGAATTATACTTTATATAATAAAATTTCAAATTAAGATTTATAGAATTATTTGTTATAATTAAGAATTTCAACTTAATAAAATAATGTAGCCTTGGGTTTTGTAATTCATTGGCCCAAACAAGGTCCAACGGATTGGGCTTTTGTAATAATTTGATCCAATAAAAGGGAAATGGGTTAGGGTTAATGTATATTATGAAATTTAAAATTTTGAAAATTTTATACAAAATAAATATAAATTTCAAATGAATAAGAATGAAATGAAAAACTTATTTCCGATGGATTTTTTTGGAAATATATATTAAATAAAATTTATTTTATATTTTATTTTTTGATGGAAATATTCCGTCAAAAATAATATTAATTTAAAAGTATTTTTTATTTCATCAATGGCTTATTCCAAACAAAATATTTCCAATTTTTGAAAAATTATAATTTTTAGATTTATGATGAAAATTTTCCATCAGAAATATTAAATTTAAATATTTAAAAATTTTTAACTTTTTTGAAAAAATTTTCTGTTTGGAAAGCTTTGTCGGAAATATTTATTTTAAATATTTAAAAATTTTTAGGTTTTTTGATAGAAATTTTGCATCAAAAATATTAATTTCAAAATTTAAAAAATTATAACCTTTTTGATAGACTTTTTCTATCAGAATTTTTATTGAAAACATATTTTAAATATTTAAAAAAATTTAACTTTTCTTAAAGACATTTTTTGTTAGAAATATTAATTTAAATATTTAAAAAATTTAGTTTTCCTGACAAACATTTTTTGTTTGAAATTTCCGTGAGAAATATTAATTTTAAATATTTAAAAATTTTAGCTTTTTTGATAGACATTTTTTGTGAAGGATATTAATTTTACATACTAAAAAATTTTGAGCATTTTCCATAGACATTTTCTGTCAGAATTTTTGTTGAAAATATTATTTTTAAATATTTAATAAATTTAGCTTTTGGATGGATATTTTTCATTGAAAATATTAATTTTAAATATTTAAGAAATTTTAGCTTTTTTGATGGATATTTTCATCAAAAAATTCTATCAAAATTATAAATTTTTAATATTTAAAAAAATTAGCTTTTCCTACAAACACATTTTTGGTTAGAAAATTTTTAAAATAAGTTTTCGATGAATCATTGTCCGTCAAAAAAATTTTTAACATTAAAAAAATTTGAAATAATTTTTTTGACGTATTATTCAGTTGAAAAATCCATCAAAATCATTTTTTTCCAATAGATTTCCTATTCTTTTTTCTGGCCGACTTGTTATCCATCAAGTAGTTTTTTGACGGACAATTCAACAAAAAAAATCTTTGAAAATGTCTCAATTTTTATGTCTACAGATAATTTTTTTTTGAAAAATTGGGTAATTTCTTGTAGTGTTAGTGGGTTAGACAGTGACACAAGATAATTGTTTTCATGTTATAATTGTCTCTTTTTTTCTTTTTGAAAAAATAGGGCCAATAGCCTAAAATGGAAAATCAACCCAAATATAGGCATTCCATTCACATTACCAATAAATTTATTGTGTTGACAAGATTACCACACAGAAACAACTAAAAAAATAAACTTATTGTGTGTTGTTTATATTTTGTATAATAATATCACATTCAAAATGATCACTCCTAATAACACGGCATATAACTTTGTTTTTTTCCGTTTGTCCTATTAAACCTAATATTCACGTGGGAATAGTCAACTAAATGAGAGATATTTTTGAAAGTAAAAATTATTAATTGTGTCAATTAAAAAAATCCATGTGCATTACAGGTTGAGTTTATGGAAATGATACCCGTTATACAAATAATAGATCTCTCCCCATTTCCCATAAATTAAGAAATCTTGTGACTTGAAAAATGATCAGTTAGTGTGATGACTCAAAACTAGGCACTTGATCACTAATAAGGGCGAATTACCAATCCTAGTGAGTCTCAAATAGAAAGAACAATTATAATTTAAATAGATCAAATATAAATATCACATGTATATACAGAAAGATCCTGTTTGAAAAGCAAATGGAGTAACTCTAAAGTATAAATAGACATATACAACGTTACCCATAATTGGGATCAGACAAATATTTCATTAGCATAGAAACATAAAACACTGGATGTACCATCGATAATTCTGGATGAAGAATTAACGATAGGCCACAACTCCAATATACTCTAATATCTCAAATGGGCTAATATATCGAGGACTAAGTTTAACTTTTTTTTTTTTTTTTTCCAAATCTAATAACTCTTTTCACTGGGATACCTTTAAAAATAAATGATCTCTGATAGCAAACTCTAATTTATGACGTAGATGGTCAACACATATCTCTTTCTCTAATTATCTAAAGCTTATTCATTACATCCTGTATCAAATCCAGACCCATGAGCTTTGTCTTATCTAGCTCAAACCAACCAATTAGAGATATTCATCGTCCACCATACAATGCCACCATACAATGCCTTGAAAAAAGCCATTTGTATATTGAATTGGTAACTATTTTTATAAGAAAACTCTACTAAGGGCAAACACTAACTCCAGCAACCTCCAAAGGCTAAAACACATACTTGAAAAATATCCTTCGAAATAAGAACAGTCCTATCTGACTGTGCATCAGTCTAAGGATGAAAAGTGTACTCAAGTCCAATTGAGTCTCAAGAGCCTTCAAAAAAGTCCTCCAAAATTGAGACATAAACTGGGATCCTTGGTTAGAGATAATGGACAAGGGCCCTCCTCATGGTCTTGTAATCTCGTCTAAGTACAGTTCAGCATACTGAGCCATACTATAACTTTCTTAATTGGGAGAAAATGTGTAGATTTCATCAATTGATCCACAACAACCCAAATAAAATCACAACCTTTGAAGGAGTGAAGTAGTCCAATCATAAAGTCCATAGCAATGCCTTTCTATTTCCATTTAGGTATCTCCATTTACTAATGTAGCCTTGTAGGCTTCTGATGCTCAGCCTTCGCTTGCTGGCAAGTCAAGTGTTAAGATACAAAATCTACTACGTCCCTTTTCATTCTTTCCCACCAATATAATTGCTTCAAGTTATTGTATATCTTGGTGAAGCCAAGGTGAATAGTATCCTTGGAGTTCTGTGCCTCTACTAATATTGTCCTTCTCAGATATCCAACATCAAGCACACACAATCAGCCTCCACACTACAATATCTCCTTAGAGTCAACCAAGAACTTAGTACATCAGCTTGCTTGAGCCTCTTCCTTACACAACCTGACATCTTTCTCTTGGCTCTCCTTAATGCTTTTTATCTATTAAGGTTGTATATGTAATTAGGCTAATGGTCGCCTAGTGTCTTCTACCTCAAACTATGCACTTTCATTCTCCAAACTGTGTAAGACTGCTATCAAAGTTCACCTCACAAGAGTAACATGAGCCAAATTTCTCATGGACTTCCAACTTAAAGCATTGCCCACCACATTCATTTTCCCAGGATGGTATAAAATAGTACAGTCACAATCTTTGAGTAATTCCATTTATTGTTGTTATTAGAGATTTAGATCCTTCTACTTGAATATGTGTTTTAGGTTCTTATGATTAGTGTAAATCTCGCATGCCTCACTATATAGATAGTGCTTCCATATCTTTTGAGCTTAATCAACTACTATGAGCTTTAAGTCATGGATATGATAATTCTGTTCATGCTTCTTAAGCTGCTTGGAGGCATAAGCTATAACTCGTCCATGCTGCATCAAAACACACCCTAAACCCACCTGTGGAGCATCATAATAAATAGAAAACCCTCCAGACCTTGAGGGTAAGGCTAGCTTCAGAGTAAAAGTCAAACAATCCTTAAACCTCTAAGAACTTTCTTTACAAGAATCAAACCATTGAAACTTAACATTTTTCTTGGTCAGTTTGGTGCAACTATCTTAGAAAAATCCTGTGCAAAACAACGATAATAGCCTACTAATCCTAGAAAACTTTGGATCTTTGTAACAGAGGAAGGTCTCGACATTATTGTATGGCCTCAATCTTGTGGGAGTCAACTGTAGTCCTATCTTTAGATACCATGTGTCTAAGAAATGCCACATTTGTCACACTAGAATTTGCACTTCGAGAACTTGGCATACAATTGATGATCTTTTAGATTATGTAGAACCTTCTGCTCATGTAGCCCATGTTCATCTCTACTCTAAGAATATACCAAAATATCATTAATAATACTATTACAAATTAATCTAAGAAAGCTCATAATACTCATATCATCAGGTGTATAAAAGCAGTAGGGGCATTCGTCAAACCAAAAAACATTACAAAAAACTTGTAACACCCATAGCGGGTTTTAAAAGTTGTCTTGGAATATTTTCCTATTTTGTAACCTTGTTGAGTTGCCAATAGTCAATGTACAACCTCAAGAACCCATCTTTTTTGTTAACAAAAAACATTAGAGCACCCTATGGAGAAGTACTGGGCCTAATAAAGCCCTTATTCAATAGATCCTAAAGTTATTCCTTTAATTCCTTAAGTTCTACTGAAGCCATATGATAAGGAGGGATACAAATAGGCGGGATATCAGGTAGCAAATTAGGTATTTGGGTCCTACTTCTTCACCCAAAAGGTCGGGTTCTAGCCTGTTTATAGCAAAACCCCACCCAGACTCCCAACAAGTAAAAATAATCCAATTTTAAGCTTACCTCAGTCCCTTGCTTCAATCAAAAGATGCAAAACTGATGAACTAAGGATGACGAAACAGTTGGTAGCATCAATTTGGGAGACAGCTAGCTAAAAATGATAGATTCTAAAAAGGATTCAAAATGGAGTCCATTACAAATACTCCATAAGTTCAAACAAAATAACAAGGAATTAACCAAATTGAGTGAAGGCTTCAATAGAGAACATATACACGTGTATATATATATATATACACACATGCGTGTGCATGTTTTTGTGTGTGTGTGTGTGTGTGATTTAAGTGGTGAGTCGGCAATCAATTGGCTTAGATTTGTTCGGTTTCTTCAATCAACAATCGATTGAAATTTGCTAATTTTCTTTAGTTTGATCCACCCAATTTTTGATTCCTTCATTTTCCTCCCTGGCATCTTCAGATCTGACTCCCATCCTTCCAACTCTTTACCATCTAGTCCTTTCTTTTCTATTTCTTTCAATTAAGCCCTTTTTAGTTCTTAACTGAACTTGATTCTTTTAATTTCTTCTCTAACACCTTTAAAAATTTTCAGTTACGCCCCATATTTTCTATTTTATGCAATTAAGTCCCTCATTATAACAATTAATTAAATTCTCTATTAATTTCGCAAAAATAGAGTCATTACACTAAGTTACAAAAAAGGTGATTTGTCTTGTTCCTATTTAAATGGAGAGAGAGAGAGAGAGAGAGAGAGACATAGAGATTGACTTGTTTACATCATGCAGTTGGGCTCAATTTAGGTAGGTGGAAAATTGATATTTTGGATAAAAGACATCTTAGAAGGAACCAAAAATGTAAAATTTTTAAGTTAAACTTTGATTAGTTTTCACTATAAAACCAAAAGCAGTAGGTTGCATTTTATAGGTCAATGTCACGGAGTGCCTAAACACACCTCCCGATCTGTACTAATGTTAGTCTCATAAAAAAAATTAAAAATTAAAATAGAATAGGCTTTTTTATATTAATATTATAATAATTTTATTTACTAAATTATGCATATTTTGGATTATTTATCAAAATATAAAAAACTGACTTCTATCCAAAAGTTAGTTTGCTATGAATTGAATTTTGGATAGAAGTTAGTCCATGTTGAATCGAGTTTCCTTGAAGAGTTGGTCCAAGCTAGACCACTCTGCGAGGGATGTGGCATCCTAACCTTAGATTCCCTTAGGTTACATTGCATATTAAGCAAACATGTATTTATTGTAGTAAAATTTATCTTGCCTATAACATGTGTAAGTTATGATTTAAACTCTAAGGAAAAATTTTCTTAAATTTAATTATTAATTTTTGCTTGTCCACAACCTTAAGAAAGGAAATGTGCTTTCAGGAATCTTAATTAGACATTAGGGGACATAGGAAAAGAAATTAAAAATTTAGTTAGAAAAGAAAATAAGAGATTCAGTAGATAAATTAAAAATATAAGCGAAGCTTTATGAGAATTAGTGAAACCAAGGTAAGGCCAATAGAAATATAAATTTCTTTTTATTTGAGACTTATATTGGAGGGGACTAAAAGAAGATTTTCTAAATTTTCTAGGGTTAAAAGTCAAATTTTAAAAATCTAATGGACCTAAATTTAATTATAAAAGTTGAAGGGCCAAAATTCAATTTTAAGGGGGTGTAAGTCGACCAAGCTACTGACTTTTATGGAGGAGATAAATAAATCCCACCCCACCCTTCCAACCCCCAAGCTCTGTCACATGTGAAACTAGGGAATGGAAAAGGAAAGAAGAAAGAAGAAAGAGAGAAAGGGAGAAGAGGATGAAGGAACCAAGGCAATCAAGGTAAGATCAATTAATACAATTGTGCTTTGTATATTTTCTTTGAATTTTCTTAAGGGAGACATTAGATATCAAGTTGCTTTCATATTACCTATGCTGTACACCATTTTTAAGCTAAGTTGGGTGTTGGAAATTTGGGTTGGTTGAACTATAGGGATAGATATCAAGTTTGAGAATTAAAAATTTAATTTTCATGTTAAAAGTATGTGATTTTCTTTGAGATTTGCATAACTATATGTATTGGAATGAATTTTTGCAACTAATTGGAAGTTGAAAACTAGATGAGCTGAACCTAAGGCAAGGAAAGAAAGGGGTGAAATCTGGAAATTTTTAAGGAGAACTAATTGAAACTTGAATTTTCTAATGAAAGCATGTAGTCTTATAGTTGGTTGTGAGCTGATAGGATTTATAAAGCTAGAAATTGAAAGAAAATAGGGAGAAACTAAGGTGGAATAGGGGAAAATAGGTTAGGCAAAGGAGGAAAGAAAATTTATAGACGGGAATATAAGGAGCTAGGAGTAGAAGAAAAATCAAAACAGTTGACAGCTAATGGAAAATTCTGCAGCAAGGACCCTAATGGCCAAACCCTTCATGGACTAGAATGAGCTAGATTTAAGGCTTACTAAGTGACTTAGAAAGCACCTAAATTAACATAGGAAACTAGGTTCAAGAAGGCTTCAAAGTGAAGCTCAAATCATTATAAGAAAAAAAGAGTTATTTTCGGTAGAAAAAATTTGTCACAAAAGGTCAATTTTTCGTCAAAAATTTTCATTTCTGATGGATAGAAGTCCATTAGAATCATTTGTCAAAAAAATTTTGTTGACGGAAGATCTAGTTCGTCAGAAATTTTCAATGGACTTTTTTTGTTAGAAATAAAAATTATTCTATCAAAAAATTTGTTATTAAATTTTGGTTGGAAGCTCAATCTTTGACAAAAATTTCAAAATTTCAGCAGAAGGGATCCAACTAACTCCTCCTTGTCAAAATAGAAGGAATTTAAATTCTCGTACAACATAATTAACTGTAAGAAAATCAAATTGTAGGTTTTTTTTATAATAGTTGAAGGTTTCCCCAATTTTTTCAAATATTTTAAAATAAAGTTACAAAAAGAGAGGAGGAAGCAATGGGAGGCTGTAGGATGTGAGTCAGTATCTCTTGTGGCTAGCTTTGGGTCTATAGAGAAAGAAAGTGCAAGGCGATAAAGAAGAAGAAAAGAATCTGCTGGGGTTTCTTCCACAATGCTCTATTTTGGGTTTGCAGAGAAGGAAATGGGAGAGAAGATAGAAGGCTTGCATCTTGAAGAAATAGAGCTTTCTTCTTGCACTGCTTTGTTCTGGGTTTGTAGATTGAGAAAGGGGAGAAGAAGAGAAAGAAAGGGGAGAAGATAATAGAGAACTTGCATCCTGAAGGAAACAAAGCTTTCTTTATGCACTCGTTGTGAGATTGGGGTTGATGGTGAGAGCATTCATAGTCTTCACAAAAGGAGACACCTACAGTGAAGGGGCGGGGAGGGGAGTGGCAAAGTAGGTAGAGAGAGAGAGAGAAATAGGGAATGAGGTAGTAGGTTTATATTAAAAGACAAATTTTTTGACAGTCAACATCGTGCCTGAACCACTGATATAGAATGTTTAAGTTTAATTTGGTTAGTAGCAGTTTTTATTTTCTTATATACTATATCATATCACAATTAGAACTCAATGTAGGGTAGGATATCACAATCCTACCATTGTTATTGTGAAAAATAATCGAAATTTCACCTTTTGTAATCGCCATTACCTCCTCCAAGTTCCTTCTTTGTTGCCATTGCAATCCTTACCTCCGCTCCTTGCTTCGTTCTTTTCTAGTCAACGAAGCAAGCAATTGCCTTTGTTGTCTTCTTCAATTTTTGAAGCCAGCATAACCGATGAAAGCTCTAGCTTACCAATCTAATCAGGTATAAATGGGGTAAGGAAGCTAGTTTGGATTCAGATTCGATTTTCTTTAGATCCAAGTGTGGGTTTAAGATATGGGCTATAGGTTGTAATTTTGATATTGGGCTTTTGGATTGGGCTTTGGGTTTAGTTGGGTTGTAGGTTTTAATTTGGATTTTGGGCTTTTGTACTTGAAGTGGGCTTGGGTTGAGTTGGGTTTTGGACGAGGTCAGATTTGTACCTAGGTTTGAGATTCAAAGTTAGATCCAGATTCTGGATCCAAAATAAAATAGGGACTTCTAGGGATTAAGCTAGTTTAGGGAGTTATTAGCCAGTCTAGTTCCTTATTAAATTTGTGCAGGGTTTTAATTAACCAGTTTAGGACTTTATTAGCAGTTTAAGGCTTTATTATTCCGATTCATGGCTTTATTGGACTGGTTCAAAACTTATTTATTCCGTTTAAGACTTTACTAGACTGGTTCATGGCTTTATTAGATAAGTTCAGTACTTATTTAACAGTTCAGGACTTAATCATATTGGTTCGTGGCTTTAAAGGGTCGGTTTACTACTTTATTAACCTATTCAGTGCTTTATTGCATCGGTTTAGAACTTTAGTAATAGTTTAGGGCTTATTTAGACCAATTCAAGGCTTAAACAAACTGATTCATGGCACTATTAGATTGCTTTAGTACTTTATTAAGTGGTTCAAGATTTTATTGGGATGGGTCAAGACTTTATTAAATCAGTTCAAGAATCTATTGTGTTCAATAGTTCTAGTGAACTTGCATGTGGGCTTTGAGTATGAAAACCTAAATCATGTACTTAGGATCTAAATAAAAATTTACTTATATAGATCTGATGCATAGATACACTAGGGATCTTAATAGGAAATTTTTTTTTTTTATCATTTTTGTGGTTTAAATTCCTTTGAAGTTCCTCGTTGAGTTATAACATCGAAGATCAAATTGTTTGAGTTCTCACTTATTCACACTAGGGATCTTAATTGGAAATTTTTATCATTTTTGTGGTTTTTAGATTTATCAGAAGTTCCTTGTTAAGCTGTAACATTGAAGATCGAACTGTTTGAATTCCCACCTGTTATATAAAAAATATATGTATTTATGAGTATTTTATAGCTTTTTCATAATTTGTTACAAAATTTTATGCACTGCTTGATATTATGATGTTCTATGTTCTAAAAATTTTGATTTCTATAAACCAAACTCATTGTAATGAGAATTGTATACAAGGGACATGTCACACATCCGCTCTTGTTGAGCAAGGCAAGGCAACAGGGGAAACAATCGCCCACTACCAAGTCTAAAAGCAGTAAAACATGAATCATTCATGCAATTCTCACACATGCATTCATAATCACACACTAATTAGCAAGCAAAATAAATATACATCATCATTACATCCAAATCCCAATTTTAGTACCTTCCCTCTCATGGTAATGACTAAAGTTAGGTACAGAGTATATAAATTACAAATAAACAACCAGTATAAGGAAGTCTTGCTATCCTAACCTCCAACTAATGTGTAGTTATGTCCTTGTGTTGGTGCAGGGACATCTGATTGAGATTTGCAAAATATAAAGGGTATAAGAAACATGTCTTCCTAGTGAATAGCATATAATCTAAACTTAGCAGAAATAAATTAGTTTATAGTAGTACCATGCGTAAAACACCTTTAGAAATTAATTTATATATGGAAAACCAAGATAGAAACATCATAGTAATTTCATCTCATCTCAGCTGTATGGAAAATCATCCATGAAGTAATAGCCGAACAAATATAGGAAAAATAAATTCATTTATGTTAGCTGATTTCTTTTTAGTTCATCGATATATCATAGAAGGCAAGTTCGAAAGAAATTAAGCAAGTACTGAGAATTATAAATCATGTTGTATCACATATAACTCTGATCGGGTGTGCACAACCAACAATATCTAAAAGCAGTAAAATCATAAAACTACTACACTGTGTAGCTCGTAACTATGGGTCATCACTTCAGGTTAGACTAACACAGTCTGTGGCATTTGAGCCCCTCTTGGGTCCAAAATCATATCGTAAATGTGTAGAATAACCATCTGCTCCAAATGATTGTCCAACAAACTAGTTTGAGTGCCAAAGCACCAAAACATCAATAAATATCATAAAAGCTCAAATATATTGAAATTAGAACATAATCACTTTGTTTTGAAGTTTTGATACAAAAATTACATATAGAGTTTGCGTAACATATTATTATATCATAAAATATACATTTGAGTCGGAAAAAACTAATATTACAGAGTATGCCACTCACCGTGCATATAGTCTAGAGATGCTCAGTCTGATCACCTTGAAGTGGATTAGAATCAACCTTATCTCAAGTGTATATGAATGCAAAGTGTATGGAAAATGAATACAATACTATGGATGTATGAAAAATGTATGCAAATGAACCTATATTTTCTTTTAATTCTTTTGTTTGCCTTTCTGTTATTCTTTTACATTTTCAAATCTTATATTTCTATCCTTTCTTAACTTAGCTTTGTAAAAAATTCAGCTTGCTTAATATTTCTTTTAGAAACTCCTAAATCCATTTTCCTCTTGCCTCATTACTTTAGTATTCTTTCTTGGTACTCCCTTTTTGTCCTCCCTTAAATCCTTACTTGGTGCCTTTTTGGAGGGTATAAAACCTCTCAAGGTTAGTTTCAAAATTTCCAAAATTTTTCTCACAACCTTACTCATATATTCCATATTACATTTAATTAAGTTTTTCTAGGTTTCAAATTAAATTGAGCCAAAGTTTCTTACTTTCTTCTTAATTGGTTTTAAGCACTCTCTAAGCTATTGATTGGCCTTGGTTTAATGCCTTCTTAAGCTCCTTAAAAGCCATCAACAAGCTGCCTAAGTTGTTGAAATTTCTTGCAAAAATTTTCTACATTTTTACTCTTTATTTTTCCCATGAGTTTGGCATAGTTTTGATCTTAATTTGGTTCCCTAACTTTCTCTTTGCTTTCAACTAACTCCCTTGTCCATCTAACCACTCAAGAATGGCATTTGAGCCCTTTTCCATGCCCAATTTCGTGGCTTAGATGAGCACATGTTGCAGAAAAAGTTTCTGCAATTACACCCTCACTACCTCATTTGATATCACCATTAGTCAAGCTTTTGGTCTATACAAATAACAAGATTTCAAAGAAAAACATGTTTTTCACAACATTTATGCAAAATCAACAACTAGAGAGGTTTACTATGTCTAAAAATTTGGACAGGATATCCCATATCTAGGATCAAATCCTTCTCCAAATCTTTTGAGTCTTCAAGTAGATGATAGTAGAGTAGAGAAAGGACAAAAAATTACAAGTTTCCTAACAAAGAATTGAAATTTTCTAGGAAAATATAGAATTTTCTTACCTTTTTCTTCCTTTCTTCTTCCTTTTCCCTTGCTTCTTTCTTTCTCTAACTTGCACAAAATATGTTAGTCTCTAGAGACTTGGGGGCTTTTATATCTCCTCCAAAGTAAGTTGGCAAAAGCTCCTTGTGAAAAGACTAAAGTGCCCCTCATTTTTCACCTTAATTACATCTATGTCCTTTTTAGTGAAATTCCACTTCTAACCCTAGAAAAAATTTATAATTTCTCTCTAATCTCCCTAAACTCAAGGCCTTAATCAAGCTTCATCACTAATAAATTTCATAATTTTTTTCATTTTAGTTTTTGCAATTTTTATTTTCTTATTAACTTGCATAAATTTGGTTTTTTTCTCATTCCTCACTTTAGTTTTCTTTCAAATTTTCTTTCACTATTCTATAAATCTCACCTTATAATATTTTCTAAGGTTTCTTTAGGCTTTTATAAGGTTGCAAACAAACAAAAATAAATTAATTTTCATCAATTTTAATTTTCTCAAAATATGCATATTAGAAATGTAATGCATGTTATGCATGAAAGTGTATGAAATTTGTAATGCATGTTTGAGTGTCAACGTTGTGCATCCCAAACTTAGTTTGGGATGTCACAAGACATGCATGAAATTTGATTGTATATGTCTTGTAATATGACTAGCTAAGTTACTTACAATTGTTTTCTTAATGTCGTTAAACTTTTTAATCGAACTTCTGCTTAATGTTGAGATTTGTTTCTAATTGGAAAACTATTTTAGGAGAGTTTTAGTTAACAAAACACTATAGTTAACGATAGCAAATGTTAGATTGGACACATCTTAGACTGTATCCTTAGCTAATAGGGATGATGTTAGACTACCATGTTAGGCTGACATAGTTTGATAATATGACCATATCCCAGTAGAATAGGGGTGATTACCGATGCAATAAAAGCATTGGTAAAGACAAAAATGGCATTGGAAATGGACTTTTCAACACACCAACAATTGCCAAAACATGCGTTGGAAATATGGTTGTTAGTAAAGGATGCGTCGGTAATTTTTCAACACAAGATGCATTGAAATAGAAAAAACGATGAAAATCGAATCGTCTAGAATGAGATTTCTCCTCACATTTTCCAATGCAACAGTGCCAAAAATTAGGTGACTATGATGAAATTAATTCTGCGTTACTAGAACTTTTTGACACAAAGGTGTTGGAACAATGGAAAGTAGCATTGATAATATATTTTATTTTTGGCAATTATTTATTTACTTTTACTAACGCAACAGTGCATTAGTATTGTTTAATATTTTATATTTTTATATTTGTTTGAAATTTATTGAAGCATAAATGCATCAGTAAACTTAAAATTTTTAATTATTTTCTTTTTAATTATTTATTTATTTAATTATTTGTTGAGTTAATTAGTTTTTTACTTACCAATGCAAATTTGTGTAGGTAATTATACTATTTTTATTTAATTTGCTTATAAATTTATTTTTAATTTTTATTTATTTTTATTGAATTTTTGGCCCATTAATATGCATCAAAAACTGTAAACTAAATTATTTAGTTTTATTTGATTTAACACTTTTATCATTCATCATGATTTCATTATTTTTGTTGTTTTATTTTCAAAATTTGTTAAGTAATTGTTGTATTTATTTTTTTGATATTATTTATTTTTTTTATTTTCTAAAAATTACCAATGCATTTGCTTCGTTAATTTTGAAATTTAATACTTTTTATCTTTTTGGTTTATCGACGCAATAATGCATTGATAAAAAATGTAATTATTTAGTTTTTTAGTTTCTAAAAGTTACTGATAGGTATTTTGTGTCAATGAAAAATCTACTTATTTATTTTTATTTTCTAAAAGTTACCGACACATATGTTGTGTCAACAATTTTTAAAATAATATATAAATTTTTAATATATCATCGGTGTCAAATTACATTGGTAATTTGGCATAGTCTAAAATTTAAACCATTGAACCGTAAACCAAAATTTTAAAATATTTCCTCTTAACAAAAATTTTGTTCTACAAAAATCTTAATATTTATACATACATGTGCGGAAAATATAAATACAAACATACATTTGAATATATTCATACATGCACGTGCACGAACTATTCTTACAAATATAAATATATATTTATATTTCTATATTTATTATAAAGATGTACATAATGTATACTTATATATGTGTGTATGTATATATTTTTACATGTATACATATAAATCTATATAAATGTATGGATTTGTACACGTAGGTGTGTGTATAGATATATACACACACATGTGTACATGCATACTTGTACATGTATATACATATATGGCAATCAAGAATTAAATAAATAAGTTCTTTAAATAATTACTAAATACTAATAAATCAAACATGAAACCAAACCATGCAAATTGAAAGTTTAGGTTTTGTTTGGTTTGATTTGATTTTTAAATATTTAAACAAAAAAAATTAAACTTAATTATCAAAACCCAAGCCAATATTTTGATTTGCACACCCTACTCACTAAGAAAAGTGGGTAGGCCTTATAATTCAAGTAATTTGCATCAAAGGTTAATAAATTGCTAATTTATGATATCTCCAAGCAGAAAATTTTAAATAATTACCCCTTAGTACAATCTTTTTATTAAAAAAAATTAGAGCAAATGGATCAAAGGCAATTATCTTTAGAATTGATTTTTCTAGAACTTCCATAATTTTTATCCTAAAAATCTAAATGCATATACACGCATTTAGCCAAGAATCTTTTGCATTTTTTTTCCATTAATTTTATCAAACCAAGTCAGAATTCATTTGCAACGCATTTCAAATTTTAGTACATAAAGCAAAAATATAAATATTTGCAAATCGAATATTAAAAGAGTAATAGTTTAGGAAATTAAAAGCATGACATATAGAATATTGTCACTCATAGTACACTAGTCAAAAAATTGATAGAAACTATAGATAAAATGTCATATGACTTCCAAAACTGATGGAATACGATTTCATGATCTTAAAGCCTAAATTAAACATTACTCCCCAATCACTACCAAAAAATGGCTGAGTGACTATAATAGTGGTCACTAAATACAAGGGGAGACGATTACTGAATGAATCGGTGACTGCCTTTATTAGTCATAAAAGGCTTGTCACTAGTTCTTTTTAGTGACTAGCCATTTGAGGTCACTGATTAGTAACTACAAGGTCAGTCACTAATTCTTTTTTTACTAGGTAACATAAATGTTGTCACTAATTTGTGACCACTAGGTTGGTCATAAATCACTCATATCTTTTTTTTATATATAAAAATGAATAAACATTTGTGACCCATTTGTGGTCACTAATTAGTGATCCCATTAAATCAGTTATTACTATTTATGTATGGGTCACAAAAAGTTACTAATTTTACGACCTCGTTGTGACTTGTTTAGGGAGGTTACCAATTATAGTTCCTACAAGTCACAAATTACTCATTTAGCATAAAAGAAACTAATTCCTATAATACACATTTACCATTTCAATCCTCAACCACCACAAGCAAACTTGAAAAATAATTAAAAATCATAATACACATAATTTCATATGTCAAATTGTTAAATAATACAAATACATTCTTAATATTCAAAAAATGGGCTCTTGTTAATTGAATGGAGAGAGTAACCCACCAAGCATTCCTCCATGCATTCCCTACTTGGTTGGCCTCCCTTTCTAGTCCACCTTCCCATCGATGATCTAATTCGATTTCTCATGCAAAAATAAGACAAGAAAATAAATTAACTAATACTATAAAATTTGAAATATGAAATGAAATGAGAAGAACAGGAAGAAACTAATTGAGGTATCATATCCATGTGAGTCTTGTTAAATTAAGATTTTGAGCTAGATGTCACAACCCAGGTACTGGATCTATGATCGGTGCTAAGGTTGGAATGAAATCCAATCTAGCAAGGCTAACTATCATACAGTATTTCTGTAATGACCCAAGAACTACTGGCCCTAGCAACTTGTTGAGCCTGAGCCACTAGCCCAAAATGCTTAAATCCATGTTATTTAGTAGTAGTCTCTAGTCTCTTATTTATTATATCATATTACTCTTAGAAATCGAGGTGAGACAGGATGTTACAATCTTTCTCACTTAAACACTTGATCTACTTGTTAAGTCAAAAATCCATATTTATATCCAAATAGAACTAGTTTGATTATCGTTTTACTCTTATACCATTTTGTCATGACCTAGGTGCTGGATCTGTAACTAGCGTTAAGATTAGAATAGAATCCAACCTAGCAAGCCTAACTATCATATAATATTTTTGTATTGATCCACAAACTACTAACCCTAGCAATTTGTGAAGCTTGAACCACTGGCCCAAAATATTTAAGTCCAAGTTGTTCAGTAGTAGTCTCTAGTCTTTTATATACCATATTATATTTCTTTCAAAAATCAAAGTGGGATGGGATGTCATAATCTCTCCCACTTAAACAATTGACAACCTCATTAAGTCAGAAATCCATTTTTGTATCCAAGTAAAACAGGTCTAAAGATGGTTTTACTCTAATATCATTTTGTCACAACTTAGATGCTGGATTTGTGATTGGCATCAAGGTTAGAATGGAATGCAACCTCGCAAGCCTAACTATTATTTGAGGTTTTTATAATGACACAAGAACTACCAGCCATGGCAACTTGTTGAACCTGAACCATTGGTTCAAAATATTTAAACTCAAGTTATTCAGTTGTAGTCTCTAGTCTCTTATATACCATATCATATTACTCTCAAAAATTGATATAGGTCAAGATGTCACACTAGAAGTGGGAGAGAATGGAAAGTTTTCCCTTAGATAATTGGAAGATGATGGTTGTGGTGGTGGAGGGAGTAGAAAGATATAGGTGTATATGTATACATATATAGGTGGTTGAGATGAATTAATTTATGATAGCAGGAAGTCATGTTGACCGAGATTAAAATAAACCTTTGTATTTTTTCTTGAGGTAGTGAAAGCTACTAACAAACAATATTCAATTTGGATCGTCACTTCATTAATGTTAACTTCTACACTTTTTACTTATCTTATAATGCCATGATAGTAAAAGGTTAATGCCTAACTTAGGTTATCTTGGCAATCAAACAAAACTAAAAAACTCTAGAGATTCTTTTTATTATTGAGCAAGCATTGGACCACGAGCCTAACTATAACAAGAATACATGGAAACTAAACCAATATAAACACCCAAGAGATCTCAAATTTTAATGAAAATCTAATGAAATTGAAAAACTACAAAGATTCGTTTTATCTTCCAACAATTGTTGAATGAAGGGGCCTAACAACAACAAGAGAGCAATGGAAAGTAAACTAGTTCAACTATGCAACAAAACCAAGATTATAATGGATCATGATAAACACAAAAACAATGGAATCACTTGCAACTAAAGAGGAGTATAAAAAGGAAAATTTTACATTAAAAAGATAAAATTGCTAGCAATTGAAGAAAAGATATAGGAAAAGGGTGAGAGATAACCAGCACTAGACTAAGAAAAAAAATAGCAAGTTAACAGATGCAATGAAGAGAAACTACATGCTATAGAATCAAATCAATTGACACAATCCAACAAAAGAGGAGTATTTGTAGGCAAAATCTTAGATTTACCTTGAAGAAATTAAGTTGGAATCTTTTGAAATGATTCTATGGTTAAAAGCATTTCTTCAATGCTATAAACTTTAATTAGAACTCATTGTTGGGGGCAATTGAGAGAACTATAAATAGAAGTATGGAATCTAGAATATGAAAACACTTGGATTTAGCATAGGCAACTAGAAAATTGAAGAAAATGACTACAAAAGGATACATATATGCTTAAGTGAATACAAAAATATAATAGACCTTGATCTACTACTTTGACTGCTTGCTCGTACTAAGAATGTTGGATGTGTTGATTGAGATAAGTGAAGAGATCTTCAATGGAAATTGTAGGCTATGGTTCCGTCAATGGGGAAGGCTTCAACTTTTCTTTGGCCTTAGGAGCCATGGAAGCACTTTAGTGTCCTTTCTGGCCTTTGCTTTCAATGCGATGCAATGCAACACTCTTCCTATAAAGTGAACTACATGTATTTGATTTCTAATTTTCAAACCTTGCCCCCTGTTTCTTCATCATCTTTGTCATCAACCTCATCCTCGTCTTCAAAATCTTCTTGTCATGATTTGATTTCAAGAATTGTGACCAGTGCCAAGGTTGGTATTATTAACACTAGCCAACCTTAGAAATAAATAAAGAAATAACCCAAGCTTGGGAGTTCCTGATAATTTTGGCAAAGTCACCCTAAAAATTGAATATTAGCCAAATTTTATACCTACCAATATTTTCATAAAAGTTCTAATAGTGATCAACAGGCCATTTATAACAATAACCATTCTAAACATTATGACATTGCCAACTAGAATTATAATACATAAAAGGAACCTATCTATGGTTCTAATGGAGCATATCACAAGCTCAACAAATACAAAACACAACCGAATGAAAGAAGTTCTATAACCTTAGTGTCCACATGACATTGGGCTCATAAGAAAATACACTTATTGATCATTTATCTGAACTTGAAAACGAATCCATCCTAAAATCTGAAAAATATTAAGAAGGGGTGAGTTTCATGACACAGTGAGAGATAATACAAATTCTAAACATGTTGGAACAAGTATAGTATAAAAATACTTTTGAGAAATGCAATCCATCTTTCAACAAAATTTCTCTCAATATAATTTTTGTATCGAAACAATTAATATTTCCACGGCATAAAATATATTTGTTCAAAACTTGCATTCGTAAGTTTATGTATGTACATTTATTCCAGAAATAATTTTATTAGCTTATTAGCGTAGAGATTTTCTTAATTGAATCCATGTCTAGAATCACAAACCACCAATGGTATATATCATATCATGACCCACCAAACATATATATCACATCATAACCCACGAAGTGAATACATATCTTATTATAACCCACTAAGGGTATACATATCAACTGCACGTGTGGCCAACATGACAGGCTAGTAGCATCACCCCTGCTAGCTATGGTGTAAATAAAGTGCACCAAGCCTAGCATTCCCCCTATTAGTAAGGTTATAACATAGAGTATTCCATCATACTATTCTTCATAATAGAGTTAAGTTTCAAATACATTTACAATTTCTTTTCGAAGATATGTTTGTATATCTGTTTTCAGCAAGTACTTAAATGCTTTCTTTTTTGATCATCTCAAGTCATAAAATACGCTAAAATCACATTTCTATATAAACAAATATTTTCAATACTTGTCCTATTTTATTTGAAATTCTTGTTCAAACCTCTCTTTATATTCGAAACAATATTTCAACTTAAACAAATAGGAATAAGAATCTCAAAAACATTATTATTATAAATTAACTTGTATAGATGTGCATAATTGAGAAAATTTAATTGAAAACATATGTAAAGAACATGCATGATCACTCATAGTGATATTAATAGAGAGTCGATGTGAGCTAAATCTCAGTTTGATATTACTTCCCAATGCATACTAATGAATTTCAAAATTCTATAATCAAAGATGAAACATAAATCTCCAATCTAACTTTCCCATAAAGTTACTTAATGAAGCATTATCCTTATCTACCATATTCCTTTGTTCTTTAATCAATTTCTCATTATTTATTTCCTTTAATGTTTTTAATAAATCTCAACATCTCTTAATACAACAAGGCAATGCACACTTGATAAGGATTAAGAAATTTCTCAGGTTGTTTAAAAGAAAATTAACCACAGTTCAAGCATTTCACATGGGACGTAGCAAAGCTCAGTGTAATGATACTAAACAATTGGTTCTTGGTTAAAGGAACTAGGAATTGGATTATCATTTATTCAACACGGGAGTTGAGATTTGAACTTATAAATCCTATGTATCTGTTGAGTTCATGTTCACTTGACCAAAATAGGGGCAACTTTGAGGAATATTTTGTCAATATAAGCCCCCTGGTTCCGATTCCACATGCATAAATTAGAATCAAGCATCCAATTAGAGCCTTTCTAGAAGGATGGTGGAGGTTTCGTCACTTCACCTGGCCTCCACAATTTTGGTCTCACTTTCAGAGTAATATGAATACACCTAGAAATTACCCATAGATGAAACAAACTAGAGAATTGTACTTTCTAATTCCTTCATTGCCTCTACTCCATTTGGAGAAAGACAATAGAATAGGACCCAACGAAGCAATCGATTTGCTCTTATGGCTTAATTGTTTACGTTATGGAATAATAGAGGTAGACCATCCTTTACTTGACAAAATGGGAGGTAAAGAACAACCAAAAGGTGCAGAACAAACTCATAAATTAGAACTAATAGCAAGGTAGTACACTAATCTTAGTATGTATTTAAGCAACGTTTTTACATATATATACCAAGGAAATGAAGAAAAGGAAAACAGTTAGCCTACCCGTAACTTGTATAAACAATGGGGTGTCTAATTTTGTTTTTGTGTGTGTGTGTATTTGCAGCATAGATATGCATATAGAGAGTAAGAAGAAGATGTAATAAATGGGAAACAATGGTGATGCTAGTTGAGTGGGCAAGTAAGGAAGAGAGAAAAAAAAAATAAAGATAAGAAAAGGAAGAAGATATCACTAGAGGAAGCTTGAAGGAGGAAGCAGCTTGGAGGCTCTAGGGACGATCAAAACTTCCTTTGTGAAGTAACTAGGGGCAATCAGCCCCTTTGCTCTAGTCACCACTCGAATGAATGTTGATTGTGTAGTATGGGGCTTCAATTTTACTCTGCAATGGTAGAGCTCCCCTAGTGCTATAGTGTTTATGCTGCACTAGTGGAAGCATGAATGATATATTTAAAGGGGAAGAAGATGATTAACTTCCCCTTTATTCAGCTTTGGTCCCTCCATTTTTATGAACTCTAATTTTTTTCTTTCAAGTTCTAAGTCTCATTTTTAGGTCCTCTATATTTTTATTCCTTTTGAATTGGCCCCTAGAAATTTTTATTTTATCCAATTAGGCCCTGAATCTAAGAGTTGAGTTATTACACTTTTTCCTCATCATTCTCTTCTAGTTCAAAATTACTCAAGAGGCATCAGCCAAGACAAGGTAGAGACAAGCACAAGAAATTGCTTGAACAGAAAATGAAGTAGGAGATTAATTGACACAGCTTGATGATCACTCATCACCCTATTTTTAGTGATTTGGGGAAGAGAGAGTCCACTTGATGGGGAAGATAAAGTCATAAGATTTGAGGATTTGGGTTAGACAACCCAATTTTAAGAAGGGAGAGGTAGGAGGGAAAAACAAAAAAAAAAAGAGAGAGAGAGAGAGAGAGAGAGAGAAAGAGAAGGGATATGAAATTTTGGGAAAAAAGGTTCCAATTTCAATAGAGGAAAGGAGATAAAGGAGGAGGAGGAAGGAAATTTTTTGGGAAAACAAGTTTCAATTTCAATTTGCATGAAATGCTTCTGTGATATCCTATTTTATATTGATTTTTGATAATCATATGATTAATGTATAAAAGAATAAATATTACTAATGAACAACTTGAACTTAAGTATTTTGGGCCAATAGTTCAAACCCAACAACTTACTAAGTTTAATAGCTTTCGTGTTGTTACAAATGATATCAAAGCAAAATAATCTTTGGACCTATTCTATTTGGATACAAATATGGATTTGTGACTTGATAAGGATGTAAAGTGTTTAAGTGGTGAAGATTGTGATTTACTATCCTACATTAATTTTTGAGAGTAATATGATATAGTGTATAAGGCACTAGAAATTACTATTGAATAAGTAGGACTTAAGTATTTTGGACCAGTGGTTCAGACTCAATAAGTTGACAGGTTTAGTAGCTCTCAAGTCCTTACAAATGATATCAGAGCAAAACTATAACATTCCAACCCTAGTAACTCCATTGTTTGTATCATTACACCTCACTTTGACCCTTATGATATGTTTGGTGAAAATTGTAATCAATTGAGACTTATTTGAGAGTTAATATATTTTTCTTGTTTATGACTTTCAGGAATGGGATTGTGGCTTTGAGAGACACTAAGAAATGGGCCTTCTAAGCTCCTAAAAATAGATTTGACAGTAAGACAAAGTTCACAAAGGAAATCAGAAATTACTAAAAACGTTTTGATCTTTGACTAAGTAAGAATAGTGCGATTAATTAGTGACTTAACCTTAGTTTTAAATCCTTAATCTCAAGGGACAGGAGTGGTATTATGTAAATAATTAAGGGACAAAAAGGTAATTTTAAGAAGCAAGTAGGTGAAATGTACATGAAGAGAATAAGTTCATTTACACAAGGGCAAAATAGTCATTTCATAGGGAGAGTCTTGGCTGACCTAGAGGGCCTATAAAAGGCCCCAACTAGCTGTCTTGGTGTGTGAAGAAAGTAGGAAAAAGGAAGGGAAAAGGGAGGAGAAAAAGGGGCAAGCTTAGAACCAAAGCTAGGTTTCGGATTTGTTAGCTTGATTTTAGTATATTTCTTGAGAAATGTTTTTCATCTTTCAATTCAGCCATGTTTCTACTTCTATTTTAGTAGTTCATCATTTGTTTTGAGGGCTAGTTTTATTAGAGAAAACAAGGGAGTTTAAGGGGAAAGAAGAACTGAACCTCGGGTTGTAAAGAAAAACTTAAAGTTGGTTAAGGTTTTGTATTTTTTTGTGTGGTTTATGTTTAGTTGGGGTTAGGTTATATATTTTTTACCATATGGATGTTTAATTTTTGAATTTTGGTTAAGGGAGAAGTTTTGAAATTTTGAGAGAAAACAAAAATGAAGAGAGTTCTGAAACCAAAACACAAGGAAGGGTTTAGTTCAAAGTTGTTTGGATGAGATTTTGAACAATATATGTGCAACTAGTTTAGGGTTTGTGACTAGTTTGTTTTTCTGTCTTAACTAGTTTATGTTCTATTTTTAGGGAAGATTTAGTGGCTGATTTCATGAAGAAGAGAAGGGGAATTTGAAAGAAAATGAAAACTAGGTTACCCATAGTAACTAAAAGACTATGTTTGTTAAGAGTTTGGCTTGATTGTGAGGTTAGAAGTCCTTGTGAGGCTGCTATGGTTTTTTTGTTAGGTTTAGGGTTTGAAGGAAAGCAGTTCAGCTCACTTTGGGAGCTGCAAAATAGGGGAGATAGAAGTTAGATCTGAACATGAAACTAAGTTAGAATAGGCTTTCCTTAACAAAAATTTGTGGAGTTCGGCAAGAGAAGTGAATCCTTTAGTGAGGCCAAAATTTTTGCAAGGTTTGAGACATATTAGGAAGAGTTGTAGACACAATTTGGTGGCTAAAAAGTGTAGGGCCGAATATCAAAGGGAAGAAGAAGAGGCATAAGAAAAGGCTAGAAAGTTGGAATGAGAAAGCTTATGTTGAGAAGACCATGAGAACTGAATCTTTAGCAAACTTAGGGATGGGAAGAACCCTTGGCTGACCTAGAAAGAACTAATAATTAGTTAAGTCTAGATTAATCTTAAAAGAGTGATTAAGCTAATTAAAGAGGATTAAAACCAAATTAACCTAGGAAGCATGAGGTTCTACGAATTGGTTTATGTTTATCTTTTAAACCTAGATCCTCCATCTCTAGATGATGGAATTAACCCAATACAAACCTTATAATGTGCTGAAATTAGAGGGGGAATTGTCAAGACCTTAAGGGAGAGAAAAGAGATTAAGCTAAGGTTAGAAAATAGCCAAAACTTGAACTTGGGTTGATGGAAATAAAGGTAATTAAATTCCAGCAACTTGGAAGTATCTCAAACCTAACTTTGCTGAGTCATTTGAGGGGTCCAAATATATTTTATATGTGTCTAAACTAAAGGTTGAAGATGAGTAGTGGTAGCACTAAGGAAAGGAAGTTAATAGCAGAAAAGAATAGGGGAAAAACTAGAGGATTTTATTATAAGTTATCCACATGTGCATTCAGTAAATAATGCATTCATTCATAATTAAGATATGTCATTGATCATACATGTCATTTCTAAAAAGAGAGGCTTACAAACCAAGCGGTGGCATCGATAGGACCAACCTTGATAGGATAGAGTATTAACAAAGGTGAGTGGCTTTTCTTCTAAACTCAATATTTTTTCAAAACAATGAAAACAAATTATTTTCTTTTCAAATAATGTTTTATTTCAAAACCAATGATGCCATTCTCCAAGAAATGATTTTTATATTATATGTTATTGTTATATTGTTATAAAAATGGAAATAGGGATATTATTTTTATACGGTATTTTTGACTTATGAAAATGTATGTTATTCACCCGAATACTCTGTTGGGTAGTCATGTTCACATGGCAGTACTATATGACTTCTTGCCAATAGGGCCACATGACACCAACAAACTATATTTGTTTACATATGGAGGTAGTGCACTGCAGAGTGGACTTCATAGCTAGTAGCACCTAGGTGATTCTTATGTTATATTGTGTTTATGCTATGCTCTTTCTACATGCATGTTAGATGACACATTTTTGTATGGAGCCATCACAATTTTGCTTTCATCCATGGTCATTTTATGACTTTTTTGCTATGGTTGGATGTGCAAGCTCAATGAGTGAATTGGTTATGGTTTTCAACTTACGAACAGTTGATTTTTATTTCATGATATTACATGTTATAGTGAATTATGAAATGCTTTCACGAAAAAGCTTTATAAACTCTTTTTTTACTTATATGAATTTCGCAAAAAGTTTTCTACTGATATTATTATATGAAAATGTTCATGTTTCCTTGATTTTAGTTGAAAAATCATTCATTAGGATATTAATCCCACCACTTCTTTTTTTTCTTTGCAGGTCTCAGCAGTAGTGACTCATAGCTGTATTACATACATTTACTACATCAGCATTCCAGTCTAGAGAGATTGAACCTAAGTTATATTGTCTTGTAAATTGTAGGGTTGTGGTGTCGAGGAGAGAAAATCAGAGAGCATTTTGTATTTATGCCTATGTTTTTATTTTGAAAAAAAGAAGTCAAATAAGAGGACTATGTTTGTAATGTTATGTTATGTTGTTTAGTTGAATAAACATGAGCTAGTTAGTTGACGCAACAGGTCAAGTAGAGGAGTGGGGTTTGGCCTTCTCCTGTGAATCCCAAGCACATGAGGTTGTTAAATCCCACTCCATTGTTATACCTTGCTTGAGTTACAGGTAGGGTGTGACAAGAATTATTTTTAAACTTGTTTTGTTTGGATATGAATATAAATTTGTAATTTTACTAGGATGTCGATTGTTTAAGTGGGAGAGATTGTGATATCCCGTCCCATATTAATTTTTGAGAGTGATATGATATAGTATATAAGAGAATAGAGACTACTACTGAATAATTTATGCTAAAACATTTTAGGTTAATAGTTTAGTCTTAACAAGTTGATAGGTTTACTAGTTCTCGGGTCATTACAGCTTCATTATCAGATTCCATGGCTTACATGTCAGTGTCTAATATTTATATATTTTTTATACTAAATCATCTCTTTTCAATAGCTTTTTATCAATTTTTATGTTTTTAAATAATTCATAGCATATTTTTGATTTAAAATACCCAAAAAAATTAAAGAAAAATATAGAAACTTAGAACCAAATATATATTTATTACCCAAAATTTAAAAAATTAATTTTAAGTATGCGCTTGTCATCCTAAGAAGCTGGATTGTAGTAGTCTCTTGCCAAAAAATTCAAGAATTAATTTATCATATTTGATTTATAAATAATTTTGAAAGGTTAAATTTTTATAAATTAGACACCATAAAATTAGTCTTTTTAATATCATTATAAAAATATATTAAAACTTAAAAATATTTCTAAACTTTATTAGTAGAATGTGAAATAATAAAAATCATATATTTTTATTATATTTAATTTTTAAAACTTATATTTTAAATTTAGCATCTAATTATAATGCTATACAACATAGAATGAAATTCGATTTATACTCAATTTAAATGCTACACTAATACTACTATATTTACATATGAAATTTCTCATTCCCTATATTTTACTATGACAAATCCCCTAAAATAAGTTAAAAACTTTTAACTTTATTTTATGAAAAGGAGTTTAAAATCCATATTAATAATATAAATTAATATAGCAAAAATACCTTGTAAGCTAGCTAAGATTTCTTTTTCATCATTTCTATTTTGCTTCCATGTCCTAGTGTGTTCAAGCTTTGGCTTCCAGAGAGAAGGCAAGACCACTAGTTGGATCGATGATAAGAGTCAAGCCAGTTTAGTGTGGTCCGTTAGGGTGTGATGGTTCAACTGTTCTTAGTCCAAGTTGTTTGACAAACAATAAGCATAATGTTCCAGTCAAGGTGTGAACTAGGGGACTGAGCAACCAGACGCCTGAGGGTCTATGTGTAGGCACATGCAGCAAGTAAGAACTAGTGCATGCAATGATCTTGCTTTTCTTATAAAATTTTCTTATAACTAATTTATATGATTGGAAATTCAATTTTATAGGATGTTTAATTTAATTCAAATTTTCAATTTTCATTCATGGAGTGTTTGATTATAAGAGTTAAAATCTACAAATTATTAACCTTTTTAAAAATATGATTAAGGGTTGAATCTTATAACTCATTTTTATATAATTGTTACCATGTTTGATTGAAATATTTAATCCACCTATAATGGGGTCACTAATTAGTGACCCTTTTCGTGACTGCTCATCAAGGAGTCACCGATTATTGACTAGGAATGTAAACAGGTTAAATTTAGATCAAATCGGCCTAATCCAAATTTGAATCTGATTAACGATTTTCATATTCGAGTCTTATCCAAAATTCTATAGGATTTATATTTATTAAACCATATCCAAATTCGATACATAATCCAAAATTCAATAAGAAAATCTGATCTAATAAGAAAATAATATATTTTTACACTTAAGTCTCTCAACTCTATTCCATCAATTATATTTATCCCTGAATTTACTGATTTTCTCATTTTAATCTCTATAACTTTGAATTTGTTAATATTATATATAATATTATTAATTTAATAAAAATATTATTAAAATTCTAATTTGGATCTTTAATGGATTGAATTGCTTAAGTTCATATCCGATCAAATTATTTTGGATTATGGATATTTGTAATTAGATTTCGTCCATCGAATATTTTAATCAGGTTCAAATACGAAAATTCAGATCGAATTTAGATTGAATTCGGATTAAAATCAAATCCATTAATTGCCCTATTATTGACCAAAGCTAAACTCCAATCGCCAAATTAGTGACTTCCTTTGCAATTGTAAAAAAAGGGATCATTGAGTAGTGACTCCTTTTGTAACTGCTCCCGATGAGGTCACTAATTAGTGACATCTTAGTAACTAAAATTTAAGCGGTCACTAAATTTGTGGCAACTTTTTGATCGACATAGGAGGGGTCACAAATTTGGTCACAACTTTAGTTACTATTTTTTTGGAAAAAGAAAGAGGGATTTGGTCACTATTGATTCACTAAATGGTCACTAATTAGTGACTGCTAGTAAGGGTCGTTGCATATCAGTCGCTAATAGTTGCCCTTTATATGATATTTGTACTAAGCAGTCATTCCAAATGCGTGTAGCAATTATGTGGACTATTAATGATTTTCCTGCACTTAGTAATTTGTTGGGATGGATCACAAAAGGATATGGAGCATGTCCAAGTTATTTTTATGGAACAGATTCTAAATGGATTAAAAGTAAAATATGTTATATGGGACATCACCGTTACCTAGATGATTAGCATCATTTTCAAAAGAGTAAATTATTTGATGGTAAGGCTGAAACATGTGATAAGTGTAAAGAATGGAGTGGGAAAGACACTCTATAGTAGTTGAACCACTTGGAGCATAGATTTGACAAATTTGGAAAACACCAGAGCAAGTGAAAGAGAAAGCTATCATGGAGGAAAGAAATTGGGTAAAGAAATGCATCTTTCTTGAGTTGCCATATTGGGAGAACTTGAGACTCCCACATAATCTACATGTGATGCATGTAGAGAAGAACATATGTGATAATGTGTTCGGGACATTGTTGAATACTGAGGGGAAAACTAAGGACACAGAAAATGCACGTGAAGATTTGTGTGACCATAATATAAGGAAGGAGTTACACTTGCAAAAACGGAGAAGTACTATAATAAAGCCGAAAGCAAGTTACAACTTGTTTGCAAGTGAAAAAAAGGGATTTTTTGCTTTCCTAAAGTCTATCAAATTCCTTGATGGATATGCAACAAATATTTCTAAATGTGTCAAAGATAGGAAAATATCAGGGCTTAAAACCCATGATTGCCATGTCCTCGTACAAAAATTAATTCTAGCTGGTAATCATGGGTATCTTTGCAAGGATGTCACTAAAGCATTATTTGAATTAGGTGAATTTTTTAATATCTTGTGTTCAAAGACATTGAGGATCTAAGACATAGAAAAAAATTGAAGCGAATATTCCTCTCATTTTATGTAAGTTGGAGAAGATATTTCCACTGGCATTCTTTGATGTCATTGTCCATTTGACAATTCAGTTGCCCTGTTCATTCCCATTGGATGTATCCAATAAAAATGTATATCACTTGTCTTATAAAATAATTTTATTGACAATTATTTATAATTTTTCTCCCTATACCATTTTGTTGTATTAGGTTTCTTAAGTTGCTTAAAGGTTATGTGCGTAGCAAAGCTTGTCTAGAAGGATCAATTGCAAAAGGATCATTGTGAAAGAGTGTTCAACATTCATGTCAATGTATGTTAATGGAATTGAAACAAGGTTTAATAGAGTAGAGTGAAACTATGACAGTATTGAAGACCATCAATATGCTGATTGTGAGCTACCTGACTTTGTTTTGAAAGTTCGACCTTTTGGACCTTTTAATCATTGTGATTCACTTTCAAATAAAGAAATTGATATAGCTCAAAGCTTCATATTGAATAATTGCATTGAAGTGGAGGTTTACAAGAGGTACCAAACATTCTTTATAAATCTCAACCTTGTTTACTTACTATCTAAACATTGCACTTAATTTATTATTTTAATTTTAGTAAGCATTTGGAAGAATTGAAAAAGTTGAATGTCATAGATATTGAAAGAATTCACGAAGAACAATTTCCAAATCTATTTAGAGATCATGTAAGTAACAGGAAATAAGATTGGTATATCCCCAATTTTTCTTTTTTTTAAACTAGTTATAACTTTTACTGTAATTTTTTTTTCCAACTGAATAATTTATACCATCAACCTCCTGAAGAGATTTCCAAAGAATTATGGGCATTATCAATTGGTCCTCAATCATACCTAACAAAGTACTACTCTAGTTGCATCGTGAATCAAATTCACTTTCATGCAAAAGATAACGATGATCGTTGAATGACACAAAACAATGGGTTAGTAGTGGAAAGGGAACATGATAGTAAAATGATAAAGTTTTATGGCTTCTTGACTAGAGTAGTAGAGTTGAAATTTCTTTATGGGTATAAAGTGATTTTATTACAGTGTGAATGGTATAATACTAGTAGCCAAAGAACTATACAGAGGGATAAGCATTTTGTAAGTATAGATATTAGGTCTCGTTGGTATCAACTTGATCCATTTGTGTTGCCAAACCAAGTGCAGCAAGTCTTCTATATCAATGACACAAAATTGGGTGATAATTGGCGAATTGTGCAATGTGCACACCATAGGCATCTCTGGGATCTTGTAGAACAAGAAGACATAGCAGTGGAAGAAATTAGTGATGTTGCAGAGAGGAAAGGATTCATGCTGATGCATATCAGAGACATGACTCAAATGGGGTTGCAATACTAGTAGAAGATCAAGATAATGATTTGGAATATTTAGCAAGCGAAGATATTGAACCAAATATTATAAATAAAGAAGTTTTTAGAAGTATTATGCAACAAGCCAATGATGAGGATGATTTATACCCAAAAGAAAATGAAACACATAGTCAATATTGTGATAATGAATTGCTGTCCTACCAAGGGAAATGATGTAATAAAAGCTAAAGTATACCTGATCTTTTGCTTCTAAATTTAAATTGTTATATACTATTTTTGTTATTATTTATACTTCTTGTATAGCTATCTCTCTCTCCCTTTTTTTTTTTTTAAGGCATTAATAACATTAAACTATTTGTGGAAATGTGCAGAATCATGTCGTCAAGAAAAGTCAAGTTGCATTGCCCTATCAAAACAAAGGGTAACACTCCTAAAAACTCATCACCGAATCCAAAACCTAGAATAGCTCATCTCCTTTAACTAGGAGTACATAGGGACCACCTCATCTTGAAGAGAAGTTTCAAGTGAAGCCCATAGATCATCACCCTTTGACTAGAAGTACCCAAGGATCACCCCACCCTAGAGAGAAGTCTCATGAAAAGCCTATAGATCATTGTCCAGTGACTAAGAGTACCCAGGGATCACCTCACCCTAGAGAGAAGTCTCAAGAAAAGCCCATAAATCATCATCCTTTGATAAGGAGTACCAAGGGATCACCTCACCTTGTAAAGAAGCCTCAAGAAAAGTTTACCACGCAAAAGCAAAATGAAGTTATCCATCCTCCTATCACTAGGAGATCACCACGTAAGGTTTAGACTAAGGAATCACCTCAACCTAAAGAAGCAATATCCCACAGGCCTCTTACTAGGAGTCACCTTTTAAATTTCCCTTCATCATCTGCATCATTGCTCTCTTTGGAGACTTCAAATGTAAAGGCTGTAGATGTTCCACCCGTGTCAAGTACTGTAGATGGAGCAAATATCATGGTGGAGGCTCTTGTGGATGGACTGGGTTCTATTGAGCAAGTTTACATGGAGTGGATAATGCAGATGTTTCTCGAGCTTTAGCTGATACTGTAAGGGCATCACCTCTAACAGAGGCTGTAGATGGATAGGATGCAAATGTTCCACCAATGGAGACAAATGCAGGAAGTAAGCATGCTATGTTTCATGTATTATGAAAATATATTTGCTACATATGTTTTTCTAATACTTCTATTTTTGTGAATTGAAAAATTACACCTTAGATATTCAGAAGAGGAAAGGTTGTGGGCCAAGCCTTGGGAAGTCAATAAAGAGTGCTATTTCCATGAATGCAAGTTTAAATGCAATAGCACTCTGAAATTTTATGAAATTTTGATTTACTACATTATGGCATATTTGAACTTTGCCTTGTAGACCCCAAAAAGTCCAAAAAAAATCCCCTACATTTTTTGGTTATTATCATATGTTGAATTGCTACACAATGTTTATGATTATGGTTTGACTTACTGTAACTATTGTTAGGGATGAAAATTATTAGAAATTGAGTTTCCAGAAGGTTTTAAAAAGCCATTTAAATTTGCCAAAGAATTGGCAATTGGAATTGCCATAATTGTTAGGCATACAGCAGACCTTGTTTAGATGTTTCTATGGAAAAGTGTTCCCAAGTCTGTCAAATTTGCTATATATGGTGGACTAGATGTAAGTTATAATTACACGTTACACTTGCCCTCTCATGTTAGACATTGAAACAACTACTTACTAAATTTTCAGCATTTAATTTGCATTGTTTCTAGACATGGTTTGACATTAAAGGATGGAACAGTAATCCAACAGTCAAGTGTTACATAGAAGACATGTTCTATGTAAGCAATAGACATTGAAAGGGTAGGCTGAGCTCAAAGTGCAAACACACGGTGGAAGTTGGTGTGGATCTCAGGACTTGTAGTCCATTTGATTGGATGCCACTCCAAAAATGTCATGTCCTATATGATCACTTCAAAAGTTTTAGCTTTCATGTTTTATTGGGTTTATTTTGAAATTTCTTGTACTGTGCTATGATCTTATAATTCTGCTGAAGTGTGTCTTCTAATATATTACTAACTACGAAACACTTGGAAGACATTGGATCAGCACCATAGTATATATCATTAACTAGAATTTAAGTGTTCTTTTATTTGCTTTGTTAGTTGTAGGCAATATTTAATTGTTGCACAATTAGAATGATGCTTTTTCTTGTGTAGTGGAGTTCATATATTTTAAATTTATTGGCATTAATTAAGCTCACTAGTTTTATGGTCTAATCTGGGATTCTAGGTATCAAACCAGCTTACTAATTTGTATTTTTGTCATTCAATACACACTATGTCTTCATTTGTTTCTCTAACTTAGCATTTCTCCTTACTTTGGTTTCATTTATTAAAAGAATATTATATGCTTGAAAATCAAATATAATATCCTCTTTGCATTTTCAAGAGCTGCTTGTTATTGGACCCAATAGCAACAAATTTTATAATAGTTGTCAAAACAGCAAATAATATGCAATAGTTTAAACATGACTAGGTTTCATGTGGAATATCTACTTGCTCATGCATTTCCTCTTCACCATCTTATGCAATACTTGTCAAATTTGCAATTGTTAGCCTTCGGATATAACTGCATCATTAAGAGACTAGGCATATGTCATGACCTGGTAGTTGGATCTATGACCAGTGCGGGGATTAGACTAAACTCCAATCCTGCAAGCCTGACAGAAAACCAAGATCCAAATAATTTCAAGATAACTAAATCAAATTCAAAACATTACAGAATCAGGATTAAAAACCTCACAACTCCAGTTATACATTATAGAAGGACCTATCTGTAGTCAATGAAACCCAACTTCAAGATTCTCAAAAGTCTGACAGAAATTAAACAGAAAACACTAATATCAGCAATCAAAGGGATAAAGTCAAAGTTGTAGTCACTTCTCAGATGGCAGAATATGTAGGAATATCGAACTCTGAATCTAATATTTATTAAAAAGGGTGAGTCACGAAACATAGTGAGGAACAATAATATGCATTTATGAAAATCACAGTTATATCAAAAAGACCTTTTAAGCAAAGTGTAATTTATAGAAAGTTTTAGGGGTCTCATGATCCAGAACATAACAGATATCAGGACAGCGACCTCATAGTCTGCCGATACACAGTAATCAGGATGGCGACCTCGTAGTCTGCCAGTAATAAGATATATAGGTCTACCATGTCAGCCTAACATGATAGTCTAGTATGACCCTTGCTAGCTGGGGATACAAGCTGAGGTGCACCCAGTCTAATGTCTACTGCCGTTAGCTATAGTGTTCTAATAATCTAAGACTACCTTAATACAGTTTATATTCAATAAATAACATAAATGGCTTAACAGGATACGAAACTTTCTATATATAAACAGTATCAAAAACTATAACAGGAGACTATTTCCAAAACAATTACAATGATGTCATATATATCCCTTGTCAAGTAAATATACCAATAATTTCAATAACCAGGTGACTTTCAAGAGAAATCAGGTTTAAAATAGTAATTGTTTATAAATGCATATTATACTCACAGAATCGATGACAGTTAGATCGTTTGGTATTTCAATGGTTTGGCTTAACGGTAAGTGTCCGAGAGATCTACGATCACAAAGCAATAATATAACCATGTATAAGTCTTAAATATGTTTACAATATACTTTAATAACGAAATCTAGGAATTTGTGCCCCAAAGCCTTAATTAATACCCTTATAATCATAAACAGCCCGTGAATCAACCTTAGAAGGCATAAACCAACTTAACTCGGCCTAACTCAACCCAACACAACTTAACTCAGCTCAACTCGGCTTACCTCGACTCAACTCAGTTTGAGTCAGCCTTAACTCGGCCTAACTTAGCTTAACTTGGCTCATCTTAACTTTAGAATGCGTCAACCAGCCACAAAATTATTTGATTTTCACTTCTAAAAATTTTTCCTATTTTTCTATGCTTTTCTTTTATTTTTCTCTATTTTTCCGCATTTTCTTTCATTTTTTTAACTAGTATTTGGGATATTAAAATTACTATTTTCATGGATTTTCACTGAATAAAGTGCTCAAAATCAAGCAAATATAATCTCTTAAATTTTCAGAATTTTTCAAGATTTTTCCCGAAATTTTCTCATTTTTCTACTAATTTCTCTCTCTCTCTCTTTTTTTTTTGGTTGGGAACCCGGATCTTGGATCCGAGTTCAAGCCCTGACCGGGCCTGGCCTAGCCTCACTAGCACACAGGTCGCGAGCCACAGGCCACTCAAAGTTGGGCCTGAAGAGGCCTAGCCCGTTGGGCTAACCTAGCTGGCCTGACTTGCTTGGTGTAACCGGGTCTAGAGCATACCCGAATTTAGCGGGGTCTGTTCTTCCAGACCTGAAATGATGGAAACAGAAATCCGAATGGAATAAACTCAATTATAGCAAAAATACCTAGAATTGTTCCACGAAATTTAACAGCGAAGTTTAGATTGAAGAACCGAAGGCTACCAAAGGGTCAATTTGACTTTTAATTGGCTTAAAATCAAAGAATTTAAGCTAAATTTGCTCGAAAATGGTGGATGGACAATCAGCTAGAATTCGATGAAATTGGTTGACTTAGGAAAGAGGTTTCTAAAAATTTCTTGAGGGCTTTTGTCCCTCATAGACTGTCGACCATGGGTATATACTCATTTGGTCAAAACAATTGAAGATGGCCACTGATTTTAGCTTTAATTTGTCGGCCAATTTGTCGGGTATCCAATTTGGATCCAAAGCTGAATTTGCAATTAAGTCCTCCAATTTTTATATTCCTTTACTAAGCCCCCTAAGCATTTCAATTCCTTTCAATTAAGCCCTTAATCTTTTCCATTGAACCCCAAAACTTCATATTCCTTCAATTTAGCCCTTGGGCTATAAAATTAACTTATACTTTTATTTAAAAATAAGGGATATTACAGCATATGTGCATTCTAACACTGGCATCATTATTTTTATGTAAAAACAAATTGGATTTGCAAAGAGATATATTTCAAAAATATCATTATTGTTTCCTTATTGAAGTTATAAAAATATTACACTAGACTTTCAAAATTATATGAAACTACCACTTAAACAACTTAAGATCACCCTTAAACTTTTGTATAATATGTTGAATATAAATGTAGGGAAGGTCATCGACAAATGCAATTAATAAAGAAAAACTGCCATATACTCACACGTTCAACTCAAAATCATTTGTAGCAATATTGATGGAAATGGTAGGTGCTTTTATTTCCTCTAACTCACCATTTATTAATTTATTGTCCTCTTATTACAATTTCAATGTATTTTATATTAAATTGATTTTCTTGTAATTCTAAAGGAAGTGGACTCTTGAAGTGAAGTTGATGTATTTGCTGCAATGCATAGAACAAGGGATGGATCTTTCGTGAATGATGAGGCCACATGACTACATGTTAGTAAAATGTCATGCGTTACTTTTATTGCATCAAATGTGCCCGTTTGTATCGGTCAAATGGATGCTAAGCTTTAATTTTGTATGAATCCTAGTCTGAAATGAATAGAAGGATTAATGATCAAAGTGAAGATGTTGATCAATCTATGTCCCAACGTGAAATTATGCAACAAACATTGGGTGCAAGAATGGGCTACGAGAGGCATGGGATATGGAGTCTTGTCAACTAAACGTACTAAGCAAGCGAGTTCTAAGTCATTATAGCTGCAATCAGTTCAGCAACAGTAAAGCAAAATAGCGAAAGAGTTGCAAGAGGTCATTGCTTTGATCAAATCACAAGAAGAACTGATTCAATCTGAGCATCAAAAGCATTATATAGAAATAGAAGCTTTAAATATTGGCCAGGAAAAAATCAAGAAAATGTTGCTAAGTATCTGTGGACACCCTTCGTCCAGCTCCTAAATTGATTATATTATCGATGGTATAATAGATGATTGGTATTTTCTCTTAGAGAACTCATTTCTTAACATGTACTTATATTTGTATGTCTCGTTATAGTTCTTCATCATACATATTTTTTAGACTATCTCACTAATGTCTCATATTCACCTTTGTCTAGGGTAATTGCGTGGCCCTTTGCTTTTGTTGGCCTTGTTCTAGATTTTGATGGTGGTGCTACCTTGTGGGCATTGCTAATGTAAGTATGCCTTCTACCCTAGACTTTTCTAGTTTAGAGTCTTATTCTAAATGCATGTAACTAAGGGAGAACAATTTGCCATTTGAGAATTTATGCTAATGCATATAATTCAAGAAAACAATTTGCCAATAGAACACGAAATATTTTTAGTCTAAGCTGGGGACTTAAGAACAGATAAAAGATCAAGTTAACATACTCAATTTTGAACAGTGAGGTCTACTATCTTGGGTTGGTGAAAATTATGGTATCTAGGGAAATTGTTTAATAGAGTGGTAAGAATTCTAGCTAGATTGCTTAAACTTGGAGGGAATATCATTATCATCCCTATTTTGAAACTTCTTGAACATTTTTTTGTTGAAATGGAAAACAAAAGTCACTTTTTGTCTCTTTTAATCTTCATTTTGTTAGCCGATGCTACTTGAGTCTTCATGAGACTCATTATTTGATTAATTCTACTATTTTCAACTTTATGCTATGCATATATCTAAAGAAAGGCATCATAAGATTTCTACTATATCTGTAACAAGGGGATTCTTTATATTTTGTTTTAATAACACTAACTTACATGTAAAACATTAATATATCTTCCCTTCCTTTCTAGGTTTTGAAGTATTTTAGCTTTTGCTTTTGCGTACTAGCAGCATGGCATTTTGAAATTTCAAGAGAATTTTTATAGGTGGTTGATGAATGTTTTTGGGAATGCTCCCACAGTTGTATTTATTAGCATGTTGCAATATTTGACTAAATTACTTTTTACACCAGGACATTAACTTAATTGCTAGAAAGCATATTTTGTATTACAATTTCTAGTAGGCCATGTAATTTGGTACTTGGCACAAGTATTCAAATAGAACAAGTACTAAAGGTTGTTATAATATATACAAGTGTTAAGGAAATGCTTATGAAATGTTAATAGGTATTGAAATGCTTGTAAAATGCTTATGAAATGTTAACAGCTATTAAAATAACTATTAAAAAAAGGATTAAAAAAGGATTTTAACTATTAAATTTACACGTTTCAAGGTCATCCGTGTAGTACAGAATTGTAACCAAACCAGCTTTGTCACGCTAATGTTTAGCAAAATTCAAAGCTTATGTAACAAGTTTATTATAACAAAATTCATATGAACTTGTAACATCAAAATTTGTTACTAATTAAGAAGATCTCATATTAAAGAATAAGTAACCAAAAAAATAACCATTTCAAAAACATATTGCGACAGACTTTTTAGCATGAAACTTATGGTAACAAAGTTATTAAGTATTCGTTACAAAAAGACTACTTTTCATAACGATGAAAGTCATCATTAATTGTCCAATTTTGTTACTAAACTTTTTGGAACGAACACTAATATTCTGTTACAATAACATATTGTGACAGGTTTTTTAACACAAAAAGTTCTTGTAATGAAATGTCCAATTTGGCATTACAAAAATATCACCATTTTGTAATGAAAAAATTAGATATTGATTTTTTTAATATTGTAACCAACTCAAATTTGTTATTAAACTATTTATAATGAAGTCACTAATTTCATTACAAATGCTTATCATGATAGGCTTTCACGCATAAAAACCTATAGTAATGAAATTGAACTTTTGTGGTCACAATAAGTTATAGTAACGAATATCTAGTCTTAGAGTAACAAAAAATGTCGTTACAATAATAGACACATTTTCTTGTAGTAATAGAACTAACTGGATTATATTTTATTAGGTGGCACTCACTTGCTCAATCTAATTTTTATTATATTAGTTTTTCTGGGATGTATTATTTTCAATGTGTGTTTGATCTTTCTCTGTAAGATTGTCCCAAAAATACTTCCTTTTTTTATTATCAAATTGAAGTTATCAAAAGCATATGCACGAAAATCCATTGTTTGAATCTTCTTGTCATTAATTTCTAGAGTACATTACTTCAATTAATACACTATTTCAATAGTAAAGTCATTAAAATCAAATAAATTTAACTTTAAAATCAAATTATCTATTTGGCCTAAAATAATAAATGTGATTTTTATAACATAAATTTGTCACGACCCAACCCCGGGCCCGTGACTGGCACTAGAGTCCACGACTCTAGTCAGCCTAATGCAACCGAACTCATACCTAGAGGTTTAAACAATCCATATATATATATATATATATATCAAGCAGTCTAAAATACAAACAGGATCCTATATGAGGGATACAGAAAGCACTAGAATACAAACATAGGCAAACAAAAGAACATGCTCGTACATTGATTGACTTGGGTAGTGCAAATCTGGAACACTGCTATCTGGTGCACAAACGGTCAACTCAGTCTGAAAAGATAATAAGGTGTGAGTCGTGAAACTCAGTGAGTAAAGACGATACCTAAACTATACATGTTGGAATGTGTATCACATAATCAGACCAAAATGTACCATGCATACATATACAATGAGCAATGTCAACATCCAATAACATGTGGGAGCACAACAAATCCCGCCACGAGACCCCGACCTCATAGCTCTCACGATCGGAGGCATCCTCCAGCTCACGATTCGAGACATCACATACATATCAGACGGCCATCTCCCGATCAGAGGAATCTTGCGTCTCACGATTAGGCTCAACTCAATCACATGTCACGCTCTCGGTCAGAGGCATCCTCCATCTCACGACCAGAGCAACCCAGCCACATCACATAATATAACTCCCCACATGTCCAGTCAAATAAGCATATACGTATGCATACATAGTCATGTCACGAAAATCGATGACAATATACTAACATGGCTCACTGTCTATTCATAAAACCATTAACATATATCTCAAAATAATACAAGCCAAAATACAGTAAGAGTCACAAATGCACCAAGCCAGAGAAAACATAGTGTAAAATGCATGCATAGAAGGGATATCATCACTCACATACAAACGCTAAGCCAAAAAGAGAGTCCGAGTCACCTCACCCGACTCAAGGGTTCGGGTGTGCCCCTACCTGTGAATCTGCAATCAAAATCATACAAAACTATAGCCAATGTCGAAACCGACACAAAAAAATATGCTCGGTAGCCAAAACCGATCCAAAATCCCATCCTGACACTCTAGCACACATCTCGAGGCAACAAAACCCACCATCGAAATTCACCTGACTCACTAACGCCCAGCAACTCTACTTAACTACCCTCAGTCTTACGGACCAGCCTCCACAACCTCAAACTTAGCGAATCGACCTCCAAAACCCTCGAACCTGCTTAACCTGGTTCAAAACTACCTCCAACTTAACTCAAATGGCCACAAAACCCTCAAAAATGGATCCAAAAGGCCCAAAAACCCTAGGTGCCGGTCTGAACCAGCCGAAAGGCTTAAACCAGCCCTGAATCAGACCAAAAACCATAATCCTAAGCACCGGTCCACAAACCGGGCCCAATTCACCTTGAACCGGACATCCAAAAATTCCCAAATTACATGTGTGGCTAGGTTCCATCACGTTGAACCAGGAACCAGTTCAACTTTCCCAAGAACCGATCCAAAAATGGGTGAACCAGCAGTCTAAAGGCCATCACACTAAACCGGCCGGTTCACCTCGAACCGGCCATTCAAAATTTTTCAAAACCATTTGATCTAATAGTTCTCAACACAACGGACTAGGAACTGGTTCAATTGCCCAAAGAATTGGCCTAAAAGGCCTTGAACCGGCCAGTCAAACCTGGCCAGTTCACTTGCCCAAAACCCCAACTTTAAATTGTAAATTAATTAATTCTGGTTTATTCTATCCCCACTATTTCAATCAGCCTTTATTCTAGCTTCCCTTTTCCTTAGGGATAGCATATCCCTATTTTCACTAAGTCAACCTGGATGGGTTGACTCACCATTAACAACTCGGCCCGGCCCATCTAGGCCTGCCAGGTCTAGGCCGGCCTGCGGCCTAGGGCTGGATCCTCCTTAGCCAAGCTAGGCCTGGCCTGACCCGGCCCAGCCCAACCAAGACAAGACCTGGGCTTCCAGGTCCTGTCTTCCTTACCCGGGTCTCAAACCTGGGTGCCTGTCGCGGTACCCACCCACCGAAAAACGTTGCAGGAACCCAGAAAGAAGCTTACCTCCGTCCAACGATGCTCAGAAAATGGCAACCAAAGCCAGCGAGCTCCAATAGCTTTTAACCTAACCAATTTCTCGATCAAACCCAGGAACCCAATGGAATTTTCCTCACTGAACCGTTAGACCACCCGCCCTCTTCAACTCTAGAATTTTCCCTCCCTCTTGCATGAAAATAGAATTTAGATGGAGGTTTGTGTCTGCTTGCTTAAATAGACCCCAAACGGTGCAGAAAATCTGAGAAAAAAAAAAGCTACAGAAGTCGGTGCGAGTTGATCACAAAGGTCGGCGGCCGACTGGTTTTTTTTATATATATATTTTATTGGTTCCTAACAAAATTATAATAGATATCCTTTTAACACAAATATAGATTATGAAAAGGGAATTTACATTATAGTTCTATTTAAAATAAATTTATAAATCTAGCTTTTTATATAGAAGTTATTGTTGACACCCCAAACTGTATAATGGATGAGTGGGGATGTTCAAGAAATTAAATCAAATTATGTGAATTGATAAAATCAAATATAATCTATTCTATTTTTGCAAATTATAAATCATAATTTAAAACTTAACCAAACTGCGAACTGTGATTTGATTTGATTTCTAAAAATTATAAATAGTGAAATATAATTTTGTTTGTACTTAAATCTCAAATTGAACCAAATCATGCCACGATTAACCTAATGAGTTTCAAATATTTCTATATTTTTTATACTTTTTATATTTACCACTACAAAAAAATCGTTGGTTAGCCACAATTTTTTAACTATGGTTATAATAACTGTGGCTAACCCAATTAAAGCATACCACTCTGCCACGTTTGAAGTCTGTGGTGAGGACACCATGGCAAAATCTTTCATTTAGCGCACCACACTGTTTCCCATCTCCCTCCCCTTTTTTTTTAACTCACATCTCATAGGTTTATTTACCTTCCTTTTTACTTTCCCATTCCTCCATTATCTCTCTCTCTTTGATCGAAGAGTTGCAACTGCCATTTGCGGCCTCCTAATCTCCCATTCCTCAGAACTCCTTACAATTGACATTGTTTGGTCCACCTAGGGAGGATCGTGGATTCCAAATGACACTCGCAGTGATAGAATCCTGTTCTTTGCATTAGAGAAGCTTGCAATTAGGGGTTTTCGAATCTTCACAAGTAAGCAGAAAGGGCTATTGTGGTTAAGTTCAATCAAGGGCTTACATTAACGGGGCAGCAGAGTTGGCAGTGTAGAACTTCCAACATCATTTGGAGATTGAGGTGAGTTCTAGTTAAAACACTTTAGTTTCTCGACTCAAATTCTCTGTTTTGTTCAAATTCAAGGCTTAATCTACATTCATTTCTTTTTGCTCTTTGATTTGTCTAGTAATGGAAGTTCTTCAACATATTTTTCTTTCCAAAATTTTTGAATGTATGCCATGCTGGTTCATCACAATTGTGGGTTTCTACCTTTTTTTTATTGATTCTATTTGATTTATTGTGCTGCTTGTATTATTGTTGAGAAAATTATTTCAATTCTCTACAAATTGGTGTCTGCTATCTAAAGCATGGGACACTCGACTGGGCAATTGCTTGCCCAGTCCACCTGAAAGGGGAGTAGATCTCACATGGGTCTTAGAGGATTAGTGCTCCTTCCTTGAATCCCTTTGTCTTCACCTTATTGGGAACCTTGTGAGGCTCAGACCAGAGCTATTTTACTAGAGAAGGGATATATCCTGCTGGCCAGTTAGCTTTCTTTATGGTTTGTTGAGAGTTTTAGGTTTACATGTAATACATATATTGTGAAGAAAGAAAGATGAGGGGATTTCTTGTTTTGGAATTTTTGGTTGCTAAGATTTGATTCATGTTTTTGGAGTCTTTGACCTCAATTTTTTTGAAAATCAATGAAGTAACAGTTAGTAGTGCACCCAATTAACCTTAAATCTTCAGCAGTATTTATGTTAATTCATTTAAAAAATATCATTTAACTCTATAATAGGGGGGAGGGGGACTTTTCAGCACGTCTAGGAAACTTTCAATTTTATTGGGGTTTTTATCACATATTAATCATGGTTATAGAAAGGAGGCCACCATTTAGATTCCTTGAGTCTGGACCCATATTTCCCCCCTTCTTCTTTATTGTTTCTTCTTTCCATTAATAACATTAAGTTGAACTGAACATGTCAAGTGATTCATTTCACATGTTGAAGCTAATCTTTTTATAACTATATGGACTTATTTCCAGTTTTACTGGTTCCTTACTCATTTTGGATTTTTCTTTGTGACTTTTACTTGGAATGGTATTCTCATGCTGTCTCCTGCAATATATTTGTGCAACCTGCTCATTTGTTTTTTGTTTTATTTCAGTCTTTTACTAATCAGTTGTTAGTTGCTAACCTTTTCCATGAGAAAAGGAAAAAATGGGTGATCTGTTTGAGAGGTTGCTGAAACCTTCTTGAGAACATAACCGGTGTCTTGTTTTAGGGGGCATCTCCTATTGATTAGGAACAAATTTGATAGCGATTTACAAGTTAAACAGAGACACAGGTAACAACTTTTGTGGTTAAAATGTGAAAGGAATGTCAAGAAATGCCCATATAACTAGTTTGTGGTTGTCATTTAAGGCAGTTGAGGTCTCCTCCTTGTTCCAGGCATTGAATCTTTTGTGTTTGTTTTTCTGTATAAGTTGTAATCACTAATCCACGGGAGCTTGAAAAGATTCAGCAAAGGTGATCATTAGAGAAAATTACTATGAACTAATTTTATTGGAAATTCATATTATTGTATTAGGACGTTATATGGAGGTATATGCCTGGCCTTTCTATGTAACAGAGAAGCTGATACGACAAAAGAATGGATTGAGAAACTTTTGAAGGCTGGAGCCAATGTTGTTCTGACTACGAAGGGGATTGATGACATGGCTCTTAACGCAAGTCCTTATCTATCTTGTATTGTTAATATTGGTCTTGTAAAGGACATGATGTAATGGTACTTGTGTTATTTGGTACTGGCTTCTTTTGGAATGCCATTGACCAATTACTCCTGGGATGAGTATGTTGGCTATGTGTATCTTTTCACAGTCATCACCTTGCGGACTTTCCTACATTACGTTTGCAACAGCATCAGTACCTTTTCTAGTTGAATGTTCATTGATATTAGTTCATTTATTATATAAAATCTTGTAAATCAGACAGCAAATATGATCTAAAGGATCCTATTAAACTTCCTCAGTACCATTAGATCAAGCCATATTTTTAGAGACCATATAATTTCTGTTGTTTTGGAATATTCCTTGTGATATTAGAACATACACTGATAAATTTTTTGGGACTTTCGGACCTTCTAATGATATTACCATTCTCTTCTTGTTTTCACTTGTCTCAAGTGCTTGTGCTCACATTGATCTGGAGCTGCCTATACTGGTTATTTGATACCTTTACGTTTACATATCATATATCTTGTATAAATTAATAAAGGATTCATGCTTATGTATTCATGTAACCATGGGTCTTACATTTCAATCGTACAAACATTGGATTTTTATTGAATTTGTATTAGGGTAGTTTTGTGCTAGAACCTGTTGTTGTGGTTGATCAAATGATATTCTAATTCTTTGATCTAGATAATGGACATCCTTTCTAATTTTGTTATGTTAAATGTTATTTTAGTACTTTGTGGAGGCTGGTGCAATCGCAGTGAGACGTGTTAAGAAAGAAGATATCCATCATGTTGCCAAGGCCACTGGCGCAACTTGGGTATGTTTCTCAATTTTGTATTTAATTAAGTTTTTTGAAAACAGAAATGGGTTTGGTACAACTTTTTAAAATTGAAAAGAAAGAAAAAATTAAATACCTTTTGTCTACAAAGAGAACAACGTCACTAATATTGAATTTTTTTGGCTCAAATAATTTTAAATCGAGAATTCAAAAGTCATAAAATTTGATTAATCTTTCTTTATTTTTTTCACATTTTAGTTTTAGTTCAAGTGTCAAAATAAACCAAAGCCAGCCATAAACATCCATTATCTTATGCGTTGCTCGAGCTACATTCATTGAGCACCGGGTTGGCCCGTCACTTTCACCCGGCATTGCTCATATGAAATTGCAGTTAGAAATTTAGATGCCGTCAGGCTTTTACTCTTTCTCACTAATTGGATTGATTGAATTTAAAAAACCACTCTTAATCTCTATTCCAAGAATAAGAAATTAATTAAATTAATTATTTTGAAACCGTGTTTTTCCTTTAATTATGATTAACACATGGTCAATGAGTGCATCCCAAGACCAGCAACCTCCGTTTACCCTAAATCATGGAGTGGTATGGGACTCCTCCATCCATCCCATTTCATCTTCCTGATAATTCTCCATTTTCGTCCACTTCCATTTTTTTATTCTATTAATCTTATTTGTATATAAATATGTATATAGGTATGCTTTCTTAATGTTTTTGAAATGTTTTGGTGGTTGTTGCAACTATGAAGATTGTCAAGATAGAGATATGGGAAAATGCATAAAAGGATTTGGGCCTAATCCTTTCTTTATGTTACCATTAATTGATTTCTTTCTCTTAATTCTATTCCTTTTTCTTTTTTACCTCAAATAAACCCAATAATTCCTCTTTTCTGATGTGTAAATTCATTTACTATAGATATTTCTAACAACATATTTAAGGGTACAAGAGACGTGAGTTTTTCCTATTTCTACAACTACAAAATACCATTGTATCATGTGAGATTCAATCCTATATCTACTTGTGAAGTGAATGACATTCTATATTCTAAACATTGTGGTCTTGATTATGCAGGGTATCTACTATTTTGGTCTGGTTTTTAGGATCATCCACATTAGTAAGGTGATTTTATACTGTTTATGTCTAATTAGCATTTCTTTTGCTACCAATGAGTTAAAGGCATAGCCTAATGCATCTTTCCATTGAAGGTGTGATTCTATGTTTTAGATCTTGAATCCTAGAAACCTACCAAGTTAATGGGACCAAAACTGTTCAGAAGAGATCTGCAGGTCTAGTGGACAAAGCTGGTCTTTAGGAGCTGGACATCTGAGCTACAGATGCAAGTGGACTGAATTTTTAGAAGTTACAGATTGAAGTTAGGAGCTTGAGGAACTATTGGTAAATGGAGTATTATAGGTATGTAGTAAGTGGTCCTGAGAGGTTTTTTTGCTTGTCTACAGCTTTATTTGCTTTTGGATTGGCTTATGACCCTCTAAACCTAAGCATTTGGTGTGCAGACATTGCAAGTTGGGTGTTTTTCTGACTTTCTAAATTTTATTTGGTGTTGGAGCTTTAGACTTGAAGATAGGCTTGGTTAAGTGTGGTATTGAGTTCTACTGTTGCTTGGGAGTTGCTTGCAACCTGTTGCTTCCTGAGTTGCTATCATGAGTGGGTTTTGTGTAGTGGACTTGTGGCTATCTTCAACTAAAGCTTAGAAGGTGGGCTGGTTTGAGATGAAGGGGACTTCTAATTAGGATGGAACCTGCAGACATAAAATTTTAGAAAAACTAAACTTGATAGTAAAACACGAACACAAGTACACGTATTTGGACAAACTAGACTTAACATACACCATAACACAATGAATAAAGAAAATCAGAAATGACAATATGAAAACTGAAAACAAATTGTACTAGTTGAACTTAAAAAAGTAAAAAAATAAAACTAATGAAACAAGAGGTTTTTGAGAGGTAGCAAAAACAAGACAAAGTTTGCTTAAACATATTAAAATAATTGCAAGAAAAAAAGAAATAAAGATTTGAAATTGCTTCTCGGGAAAAAAAATTGAAGTGAATACTTTACTGATGTATAATTTATTTAATTCTTTCAGTATAGGTTCTTGAGAGGCCTGTACAATTTTACAATCTTAATTTAGCTAATTTTTATTCATGAGCAATCCTTGGCATGGGTAGATAAAGATTGAAATTGTTTTATTACTATAGATCCTAAGGATTTGTAAAATAGAAAGGTGCTTTAATGTTTCTTTTACCTTATTTGAACTGGTTTCCTATGGAACACGTATATACAAGTTACTTGGGAACACTACATCTTCTGGCATCGTGCTTCTCATCAATGTTATGATACGATCCATACATGGTTCAAGTAGATTGAAATAAAACTTAATATTCAATATCTGCGACACTACAAACAATCTTGTCTATTTCATGCAACCTTCCCACAAAGGTTCCTCAACATCTTTTAATAATTGATAGAACTTCCCAGCTTTTGGGTTAGGTGGTTACTCCCTGTTTGTTGGATGCTCATCTCCAAGGAATAACCAATCAAAATTTAGTCCTGCTGCATCCAAGATCATGTCTGTCCTTGAAATAGAAGTTTCACCAACTAGACCTCACCGAAAAGGTTCTCCATGAATGTCTCAGGTAGTGTAACCTTTCTCAAAACCATAATGTATGGGGTGATAGTGTATAGTTTCACGGTCATTGAATTTCTGATTGTAACACTTTAAACATGGGCATTTTATACAACCATTATCCACAATCTTTGGATGGGAATATGCAAAATCCAGAAATTGTACTACCCCATAGCAAACTTGTCCCTTAAAAACCCATTTCCATCCAAGCACCGATATATCCATTCCCGATTAGAAGTCATATGTTGCGAAGAGCTTATTTTGGGATGTTAGTAATGAGGCGCCTTTGATGAGGCAATGGAAAAACAAATAAATTCAAAGGCGCATTTAAATTGAGAGGAGAGGCAAACAGGTACTATAGAGTATCTGTTAAGTTAAAAGCACTTATATGATTACTTTCAAGCATTATATATGCAAAGTTAAAAGTATATGTATGTGAAGTTACAAACATATTATTTTCAAGTTATTTAGGTAAAGGTCTATTTATTTAACATATTGACATACATTTCAGGATGTTGTCCAACCAGAAATCGCCTGCATGGCTCCGGACATTGTGTTAGTAGGCTGCAGCATGAGGTAAATACTAAACACTAACTGCCATATCACTAGGGCTTATTTTTTTATAGATTTAACTTCAACTTTGTTTCAGCTCACAAGAAATATATATAAAGATGTAATGTCAATGGTTTACAAGAAATTGAAACTTGTTGACATTGCATTGATAGTTGTGGCCGCAACACCCTCAACGTCCCCCGAACAAGCATAGCAAGAAGAAGCTCCGGAGGAACGCAATCAAACTCAGGGGGCACTGCTGCTACATCCCCGACATCTCAGCAAGAAGCTGAGGAGCCGAACAAAACCAAAATGGCACTTCAAGAAGAAGAACAACCTGAGAAAGACAATGCTGCTGAAATAGACGAGAATGTTCCTCCCTCTACTGCTAAAGTAGATGAGGATGTTCCTCCCTACCAAACAAGAATATATGTTAGGAAAAAATCATCGGTGGCTTTGCCTACAAACAAAAATAAATCTGCCTTCAATGCCCTATTTTCATATTGTGCCCGCAAATCACCATCTGGTGAAAATAGGTACCTCAAAATTAATTTACTAGTTTAAACTAATTTATATATTTCTATTATAATATGATTCATATATGTTCTATTTATATGATAGGGTGCTTATTAGTATGATTGGAATCCACTTGTCACAATCAGACCTGCATAGTCTTTATAATAGATAGTGGATATCCAATATGGTATGTATTACTTACTTTTAATAACCTTATTTAATTTTTAGTTCCACTGTTTGATGTTGAGCTCTACAAATTAGGTTGTCATGTTTGCTACAACACTATGAAATCACCAATAATTAGAAGAAAATGGTGTTGTAGCTCGACATTTTCTTAACCCCCTCTTTATGGTGAGAATTTTTATACTTTATTTGTAGTCAGTACTTTCAATATAATTTGATAAGTGAATAACAATTTTTTTCTCATATAGGATAACGTAATTGTACATTTTGAAGGGGTCTCCGAAGACACCACTTTCGTAGAGAATGCCTTTGATCAAATTGTAGCAAAATATAACATCTTCTGTTGTAATTGAATAAGTTTAATTATGATTGTATTAATGTACGCTTACTTACAAGTATATTACTATTTAGTTACTTTATATATTTTAAAAAGACAAGCAATATTTTTAAATAAAAATATTTGAGATTTTAATTTTTTTTTCAAAAATTAATTTAACGCTAAAAAGTTCCAATACTAAATTAAAATTTTTTAAACTAAATTTAGTCAAATCAAAATGTTGTAATAAATTGTGAGTATTGATCACAATTTACCCTATCCGTGCCCCAAACCCATCTCTTGCTCCGGTGCGAACGAAAATCAACTAGGAATAGGAAAGCTCTTTCTTTGACCTTGGAATTTTATATGTTTTAGTAATATATATTTCTATTTAAACAATTTTTACTTAAAATTTTTATTATCTATATTAAAATTACAAAAAAATTATATATTTTAATAATTAATATAAGTTAATAATATTTAATTTTTTATTATGTAAACCATTGTATAAGACATACAATTTGTGAGTCATCCCGTTACTAATAGAGAATTTCAATTGGCTAACACCGCTCTTGCAAGGAAAGAAAAGGTGTGTACGGCATAGACTATAGAAATAGTAGAAACCAAAGCAGTTTTATATGATTTATCCAAATGGTTCAAAAACACAAAAGCAACTTTTACTTCTAAAAGAATCACTTCTAAATAAAGTCTATCCAAATGGGTTCAATAATGAAGTATGATGTCATAAAAATTTATTAATGAGAAGATACCTGTGTTTATATATATTAATGCTGGAATATAACATGATATATGTTCAATAATCATATCAAAAGTGGAAAGGGGATAAATACAAAATTAATTTTCCATTTATTGAAATCATATTAAAAAGATATATATACGAGGGCATTAATATAAAATACTATTAATCTACTTGTCAAGGAGACTTTCCATATTTTTTATATTTAATTTTAAGATCTGATCCAATATATTGGTAGTTCTGATATTTAAATATCACTATTAAACACTAATTTTTATTAAAATATTTAAAGAATCATAACTCAATATAAAATAAAATTTTCAATTACTAGCATTGAAAACATATAATTGCTATTTTTAATAGTCAAATCTTCTTTACTAAGACTAGCCCTATTCACGAGCCTTGAACCGGCCTGGACCAGAATCGGACCGCCGATTCTGGTCCCAGAAAAATATGAACTAGGACCAGAACCTTGAATGCCAGTCCGGTTCCAGTTATGGTTCATGCCAGTTTCGGGTCGGTTCACGGTTTCGGTTTTGGTTCGGGCTGGTTCGTTCACGGTTCCGATTCCAATTCGTTCCCGGTTCATTAACGGCCCGTTCCCGGTTCAGTTCAATTCTGGTTTATCCGCGGTTCAATTCGGTTCCAATTTGATTTTACCAAAAAAATTTATTTATTAACTTATAAATCATTTGAAATTTTTTAAATAAACTATTTTTTAATTTATTTAAACTATTAAATATTGAAAAATAACTTCTCCTTTTGTATATATATAAATTAGCTACTTTAATCTATTAACTAATGAATGGAACTCATGAATCTTCAACATTTTATTATATACAATTAGGGGTGTGCAAACCACAATTTTGATTTGATTTTTGATAATTTGGTTTGGTTTTTTGATTTTTTGGTTTTAATACTTTAAATAAATTATTTATTTAATTTTTTATTATAAATATGTATATATATGCATATATATGTATGTGTGTGTGTGTGTGTGTATATACATACATACATAAATACATATATGTATATATTCATGTGTGTGTGTGTGTGCCTGTATATACTCGTATAAACATAAAAATATAAATATATGCGTGTATACATACACATACATATGGGTATATATAAACTATAATATTGGTTTGGTTTTTGATAATTGAGTTTGATTTTTTGATTTTTGGGTTTCAATACTTTAGAAACCAATCAATCTAATTTAATTATAAATCAAACTAAACTAAACTTAAAATTTCAGTATACGTATATATATATTTGTATATATATACACATAAAATATATATTCGTGTATATGTAAATATATAAACATATATATATTTATAAAAATATAGAAATATGTATGTGTGTGTATATGCATAAATACATAAGTACATATATTTACCTATTTATATGTATATGTACGTACATACATACATATATATATATGTACATGCGTGTGTGCGTGCATGCGTGTGCATGTGTGTGTGTCTATATATATGTATATATTTATATATAATATAAATATATGTACATGTATATATATTTATATTTATATGAGTGGATAAAATTTATACATGTGTGTGTATACATAAGTATGTATGTGTGTTTGTGTACACACACATATGTTTATATAAATATATGTACGTGTGTGTATTTTTTTATGAAACAAAATATTTTTAAAATTTTTATTTTTGGTTTAGAATGGTTTAGTTTGGTTTTTAAACCAAACCAAACCATAATTTTGATTTATTTTTTTAATCCAAACCAAACCAAACTAAATTTTAAAAAAGTAAATCAAATTTTAAAAATTAGTTTGGTTAATTAGTTTGGTTTTACACACCCCTATGTACAATATATTTCATTTTAATTTTAAATAAAAAAATTTAAATAATAAAATTTAAACTTTTAAAATAATAAATATTTCACAGTTCATCATGGTTCCGGTTCACGGTTCATTACCAGTTCCGGTTCACGGTTCATTCACGGTTCCGATTCACGTTCGTACACGGTTCACGTTTCACGATTCATTCATGGTTCCTGTTCACGGTTCACGATTCATTCCTAGTTCATTCCCAATTCTGCTTCACTGGTTCATTCACAATTCTAGTTCAAGTTCAAAAATAATGTGAACCTTAACCGGACCGCGAACCTTCACAGTTCAGAATCAAACAAAACTGGATATTACCGGTCTGGTCCGGTCCGGTCTGATTTTTTCTCAGTCCAGGCCGGGTCGATTCACGGTTCGAACTTGAACCGTGAACAGGGCTAACTAAGACAACCAAAGCTAACAACCTTGTTCACATGAGGTCTTGTATATGTGACTAATATGGCAAACTTCAAACGGCTAGCCTAAAATAATTATGTTCTTAAACTTAAATTAATATCAGAATTACATATGTGTTTAATTTTATTGCATTTTTTTTTTTAATTTTTGGCTAAAATATTTCGAAGTGATGTTTTAAAATTGATTCATCTAAATTCAAATTAAAATGATATTTTAATACTATAAATTTTATTATATTTAATTATAATCAAGTGACTTATGAGAGGTTGATTGGGAGCGAGGTCACACAAAATTACACCTGATGGTTAGGGCGGCCCGGTTGGAACTATTGCTTTAAACCAACCCTATCCAATTCATAGCATGCTTGACCCAATCATCTGCTTCAATGCGATTGTCTGTGCAAATTCCAAGGGGACAACTAAACCCCATAAGAGGAAACAGAAAGAAAATGTACCGTGAAGATGAAGTTGTAACCGGCTTTTAGTACATGGTTCATTTGATATTAGGTGCTGTCTCAGTAGAATAACACTCTAGCAAACTAATGACAAAATGACATGTGACCATAATTTTTTTATTTTTATTTTTTTATATTTATTTAATTAAATAAAAATTGATTATTTAGATAATTTAATTATATCTTAATTATACATATCAATATTAGATATTTTGAATTTTTTATTCTTATATTTAAAAAAACAAAATCTATTTTGTATTTCATTTTTGAATTTAAAAAGTATAAAATTGAACAAATTCATTTAAATTGTTTATGAAATAATTTAATATTTGATATTATATCCACAAATTTTTTCTTTATTTGGTTAAACATAAAATAAAAAATTAAAAAATTAAAATCAAAATATCATGTTGACATGTCATTTTGTTATTAATTTTCTTTATTTGGTTAAACATAAAATAAAAAATTAAAAAATTAAAATCAAAATATCATGTTGACATGTCATTTTGTTATTAATTTGCTAGGGTGATGGCCAGCACCTAACATCAAGTAGCATTAAATGGACCTCAGTGCAACTCCCACGAACTGCGTCCTCTTCCACATCATCTTAATGAAATATCCTCCGACATGTACAGCTTCTCGCCTGAAAATTCCACGCCCTCTGTTTCCAGCTTGTACCAATGGAGTCGAAGGAACTTACACTGCTAATGCGCAGTCTGATCAATGGCAATGATCAGCAGGTGGTCCATCAGCCCCTATGTGTTCTCGCCGTACCAGAACCCATCCATGAACAGGCTTCACATCGGCTTGCCTCCCTCAATGTACACCGTGTTCACAACCGCGATGATCACCGTCTTGTTCATCGTCGAGGCCTCCGTCACTGCCTCGTCGAGATCGTCTCTTTAGATTGTCATGTTGAACTAGAGATATCCTTTAACCTAATTCAGTTTAACGGCCAATGCAAGAGAGTTGTAACAGGAACTTGAGAGGTCAGTTCCAGTTCCTGAACTCCTGTCCCAATTTTATAATTCACTAGAAATTCAAATTTTCTCTCCTAGAATTATGTTTTTGTTTTTAATTGGTTGCAAAAATAAAAACAATCAATCTTTAAAACTCAATTATTTTCATAATGGCTCAAAAATAACTCATGACAATCTAAAAAACAATTTTTTGCTTTTGCATCTCCAAATAAATTATTTTCTGAAAACAATTTTTTGTTTCTAAAATATCTTTAAAACTCTATTATTTTCGTAATGGTTCAGAAGTAACTCATGACAATTCTGAAAAACAATTTTTTGCCCATAAATAATTTTAAACATAAACTTGTTGTTTTCCGAATGTTTTGAAACTCTCCAAAATATCAGTTTCTGAAAACAACCTGCTATGGTGGTTTTTTGTTTTGAAAAACAAAGAACAATTTGCAAAAATAGATTTTGAAACAAGCCCTTGGAAATTCTAAACATGAAAGAGAACTAGAGATGAGCTTCTAACACAATCGTAAAGATGGAGATCAATACTTACTATGGTTGAGGGGTGGTTGGGTTGGCAAATGGAATTTTTCGGAAGGAAATGCTGGTCACTAGATGGGGAGCACAGGAAGATGTAGAACAAGCCGACGAAGAGGACAGAGACAAGGGTGTAGTCAAAAACCCTGTCCTTGATGAACTGGACCAGCACTAACTGGCCGGGGACGGCTGGTTGAGTCATGGAGGGAACGGGGCTCCTCATCCTGACAAGGCTCTGGCGAGAGGGGTTTCTGTTCTGGTTGAAGATGGAGGGTGCAATTTAACGTAGGGAGAAGCCAAATGATCTAGTACATTAATTAATGGACAAAACTTGCTGCCAGCTTTATGTTTTAGCGCCACTTGTATATAATTAGCAAGTAATTACATAAATTTAATGTACTTTAAAAGGAGTAAATGATTAATTTTTATCGACTGATTTGTACAATATACCTCACAATTACAATTTTTTATACTTTGTACCCTAGTAAGGCAAAGGGCTAAAAGAGTACTAGGGTGCAAAGTACAAAAATTTGTAATTGTGAGATATAATGTATAAGTCACCCGTTTTTATCAATTATTATATTAATAGAAATTTTTTTAAGCATATAACTTTTAAAAAACTATTAATTTCTGTATCTTTTGCTTTAATGAAGTGACATCTTGAGAATTTTCATGGTTTTAAAAGTATAATTTAATTAATTCTATGCTTTATTAAATATTGTTTTAAAAAACGAAAATTTAATAATTCTATCACATTTAAATAAAAGATTACTTGTTGTAATATATTATTGTACTTCTCAAAATTTTGTATTGATTTCAATTCAAGAAAATGTATTAATAGGTTTAACAAAATTGATCGATATTTTTAGAAATAGTTGTCAAAAATTAAGATGAAAAAATAAAGGGAGAATAGAAAACTTTGTGTGATTTTGATAATTTTATTAAATTTTCACAAAAAATTGATAGAAGAGTGCCTCAGATAATTAAACAGATTGAACTTAATTAGACTCATTGAGAGCTTATTAAAATGTACATAGAAACTTAGATTTTTTAAAAGAATTATTTACTTAAAAAATTTTATTAATGCAATAAATCTAATAAATGCTATGCATTTACGTCTTCGGTCACATAATTAGTAAAATATGAGATGGAAAATTGTGGTACTTATTACATACAAGTATAATATATTTTTTTTATTAAAATTACGTTGAATTATTTGGCAGAAATTATAGATTCGGGAAAATTATGATACGTAGAAGATACGAGTATATTACAGATAATAAAAAAATACAAAATGAAAAATACAGCTAATATGATATCATAATTAAATGAGAATAGAAATAAAGTCAATTAAAAAATAGCCAAATACATTAAAGTTCAAACACTAATTCTTAATTTAAAAAATTAAGTACAAATAATATAATACAAAAACATCAAAAATTTCAAAAATTTAACATAATGAATATATTAAATACTTCAAAATCTAGTTAGCTCAAATCTTCACCACCAATCATATTAGTAGTATCTCCTGATCATCAAAACTCCAATCAAGTGGGTAACCATCTTTATCAAACTTGTTCATAGCATAATCCAGAGGTTCACTAAGATTGTTCAAGTTAATAGGCTCCATATCTTGTATTTCCAAATCAAACAATTTCTCCTTAACTATTGTGTTCATCCTCGCATACACAAGATTGTCAAGCATTTTTTGTGACAATCTATTTCTTTTCTTTGTTTGAGCAAATTCAAAAGCACTCCAATTTCTTTAGCATGGTGAAGAGCTACAAGGTTGACTTAAGATTCGAATAGCACACTTTTTTAGTATAGGTAAAGAATCTCCACAATAATTCCACCAAACTCTTATAAGAATAAAAGATAATTAACATGTAGTAGAGAGATAATCATATACATTAAACTATATATATATATATATATATAACAAAATGTTTTTCAACTTATGTGGACAAGACGTCTTGAGTATTTCAGTAGCAATAGAATTGAACAATGTTGATGTCTTTGCACAGTAAAGTTGAATTTGCTTTAAAAACTCATTCTTTTCTTCTCTTGAAACAAGATTTTGAAACATGAAACTCACACCTTCCTTCATCTCACGATCCTCCACAAAATCTTTGCTACACATGTAAGCAAGATTGAAAAAAGCAACCGCTGCATGTATTGGATGAATGATATTTTTGTTTCGTCTTTCTTCAAATATCTGCCATATTTGTATGTACCAAGTCATATTGTTTTGACAATTCTTCCTAATAGCCATTTTAGCTCTTTCTATAGCTTCATTCAAGTATCCAGAAGTTAATCTCTCACCATCAACCAAACGAAGAGCTCGAACAATAGGTTCCAAAGCTTGCAAGACTTCTTTTGCTTCACTCCAAAATTCAGCACTTTGAATAATATTGGTCACATTTTTTGCCATCTCTTACTTATTGTACTCTAATCCCCTCCATGTAGCAGATGCAACAAAAATTCTCAATTCATTTTCAACATCAACAACTGACTGAAGCATTAAAAAGTTTGAGGCAAACCTGGTCTCACAAGGATGCTTCAACTCTTTGTTATTAGTATGCCTTCTCATTAGTGACAAAATAATTGTATGCTTATACATGTATGTAACAATCAACTTTGCATTGTCAATAACAGTTTGCAACAGTTCAACTTGAGCATATATATCCTTTAAAAGTAATTGAATTCCATGAGCAGCACAATGAGTTTTATACATTTAGGATACTTACCAACTAACATATCTCCAGCTGACTCAAAATTTGATGCATTATATATGATGAATTGCACAATATGATCTGATCTAATATCATCAATGACTGAAGACATGATATTCATGAGATAGGCTCCTATTTTCTTTTCTTTAGATACCTTGAAAGAATTCATAAATACAGCCCCTCCTGGAGAACAAGCAATAATATTAATAAAGGCTCAACGCTTCAAATCACTCCAAATATCTGACATTAAGGAGCATCCTATTTTCACCCAAGTTTTTTTAATAGCAAAAATATATTCATCAATCTCCTTCCTTGATTCTGGAATCAATTTGTTCTCAAAGTAGAGTAACTTGGAAGCTTATAACCGGGACCAAATTCTGCAACTTCATGTATAAGATTCCTAAAAGTTGGTGTTTGAATGACATTAAATGATATATTATTCTAGATGAAATGTTTGGCCACTTTTCCGTAGACTGCATCCTTGTCTTTCTTTTTAAAAAATAGCTAGCACGGTAGATAACTTAGACTTACAATGCAATACAGCTTTGTCACTTTTATTATTCCCTAAAGTTGCTTCAATCTTAGCCTTTTTTGTTTGTTTTTCCAATTGCTAAGAAAGCTTTTGCCTAAACATCATCGGTACTTTTGTGCATATATCTGTATCACGTCCAATTCCTCCAAAAAGATGAGACTTTTTCCTTGGAGCACCACCAAGAAAATCTCGTTGGCAAAATTTACATGAAAAACAATTACCTAATGGCTCAATACATTCCCAAAATGGATCCTTTTTTTTCCCCATTTTTTTCTTATAAGAGACTTTGTCCGCAAAGCCCATGCACTACAAAACCCTTCCTGTAACTCTCTTTTTCTACAAAGAATTCATATTTAAAATGTCAATTTTACAAACACATATCACAAACTAGAAAAATAATTATAAATTAAAAGATTTTGTTCATGAGAATAATTTACAAATTATAAAAATAAGTAAAATATCTAAAAATATACATTACATGTAAAGCAATCATATAAAAGTTCTACTTTTTTAACTTCTTAAATTTGATGTTACTATTATTCTAACAAATATATAGGCCCAATAATAAATTAAAAATGTGAATAGATATTATTTGTTAATCAACATGTAGCCAAGTAATAAAAGTGAAGAGTTATTAGATAATAATGAATATATGTAGGCACAAGTAATAAATTAATAAAGTAAATAATAAACTTTAAAAAATTAATAAAAACACACAGGGCAGCCCTTAAATCCTATGGTTGGTTGGCACGTGGATAGACCTAAATTAATCAACACAAACATCACTTGCAGCTCTCTCATTAAATTATAAAACTACACGTGGGTGTTGAGCCAAAACTCTCAAAAAAAAAAAAAAAGGAAAACAGAATCCACAAGTAATTACATGATTACTAAGGCCTACATGGTAGACTTCACCAACCAGTCAAAAGTTCTCCAACCAGTCAAAACAAATGATTACCAAACACTCAAATAAACAAAATGGTCAGAAACTTATTATTCACCCAGGCGCCAAAATGAACAAGTTCACTGTCGCAGCAAAACGAAGAAAACTAATAGAAGTTAGACTAAACACAGGCAACGACTCACTGCACCAATAGAGATTGAGGAGGAAAGGTAGACAGTTAGATAGGTGAGGTCAGCACAGCCATCTAGACAACCAAAGTTGACGACCCAGATGAGAAGCACCCACTTGATGCACAGATAGTCAAAACTCCAAACATGGACAAAGAAGAGAGATGAAAGACGAAAAAATGGTGAAATTGACTGAATCACTTTTCTTCAATGATTTGAATAGTTGATCAAATCGCATCGATTCATGCAATTCGTGTGTGAGTCAACCTCTGTTATGATTCTCTCATATTGTTACCAATTTTAGAATCTTGTATTTAAACAAGGAGATCTCGTATCTTATGCAAGATACGGTAATATACACTTGATTTTATAATACGCGTATATTACCATATGTTTTACAAATGTATGGAGAGAGAACGTACTTATATATTAATACGCGTATATGTTTTACACTTGATTTTATAATACGCGTATATTACACTTATATATGTTTTACACTTGATTTTATAATATGCGTATATTACCATATGTTATACGCGTATGAATCGCATTTTTGCCAACAGAGTTCGGTCAAAGTGCATTAAATTTGCATGAATATTTAGCAAAATGTGCATGTGGCATAAAATTTGTGTCTTTTTTTAGTACAGAAAAAAGGGAATTAGTAATCGTAGATTAGTGACTGTAGGACCGATCACTCTCATTTCTTTTCAAAAAAAATATAATAACCGATTTGTGACCAATAATGTGACCCTAATAATGGCGGTCACAAAATTAGCGACGAGAAGTATTTTGATTACTAAAATGGCCACATTTGAGGTAGTCACAAAATGAGTCACTAATTAGTGACTAAAACTATAGTGGTCACAAAATGAGTTACGAATTAATAACACCATCTTAGTCGATCACAAAGAGGGTTACTAATTTGGGCATGGGCTTTGGATTTAATTACTAATTAATGACCTCCTTTCTAGCGGTTAGTGACCCCCTTACTAGCAATTACAAAGGGGGTCACTAAGTAGTGACCCTCATTTTTAGCACATCTCCATTCAGTTACGAGCATATATCAGAGTTTATTTTCCAAGTCTTAGCCTTTGTCTTACAGTTAGCTATTTGTTTGGTTACAAGTAGTGTCATGTTAAGTTACAAATAGATTCCCGTTCAATTACAAGCAAATCTTGGTTTATTTACAAGTGCAAATCTACGTTTACTTCACAAATTCAATTCTAAGTCTTACAAAAAATAATTGATTCAGTTACAAACAACATTCAGTTCAATTATAAGTAATGACATATTAAGTTACAAGCATATCTTTGTCAGCTACAAGCATATTCCAAGTCTAAGCCTTTGTCTTACAAACACCTATTTGTTCGATTATGAGCAGCATTCTGCTAAGTTTACAAGAACACTAGTATTCAAAATATGCATGCGAAGGTGACGTGACATTTTAAGATGGTGCACCAACAAATGATGCATTAAAAGAATAAATAAATAAATGCATAAATGCATGACCACTAGTATGATGCCAAACTAGGTTTAGAATGTGACAATTTTACCCTCTTAAAAGAATTTCGTCCTCAAAATTTAGAATAAATAAGAATATTTGACCATCATTTCATTTTCTCACTTCTGGGTGACCTCTTCCTTGTCTTGATTTCTCTGTATAACTTTCACTAATGGCACTTGTTTGGACCCCAACTGCTTAGTCTCTCCGCCTAAGATTTGCATTGGCTTCTCTATATAAGATAGGTTTCTTTTTAGTTCTTCTAGTGGGGTTGGAAGATTGTGTGTAAGGTCATCTATGTATTTCCTTAACATGGATATGGGAAAAACAATATGAATTTATGATAACTCAGGTGGTAACACGAGCTTATAGGCAACTGACCCCACTTTCTCTATAATCTCATAAGGACCAATATATCTATAGGTCAACTTGCCCTTCTTATGAAATCTCAAGACACCCTTCCAAGGAGATAACTTGAGGAAGACTTTATCACTCACTTCAAAATGTACATCTCTATGCTTTGAGTCTAAGTAACTCTTCTGTTTGTCTTAGACTGCTTGTAATCTATCTCTAATATCTTGATTTCTCCATTGTGGTCTGTATAATCTCTGACCTTAGCAACTTTCTTTCTCCTTCCTCATCTTAGCATATAAGTGTCTTACACTTCTTCTCCATAAAGCCCCTACGACACCATTTCGATGCTAGAATGTTAACTTTATTGAGGCGAAATCTACCAAGGGCAATTAAGCATCCCAAATTCCCAAAAACTTCAATACACACTGCATAACATGTCCTCCACTGTCTAAATAGTCCTCTCTGATTGCCTATCAATCTGTAGGTGGAAGGTTAAACTAAAGTGTAACTTGGTGCCCATGGCTCTTTACAGACTTGGCCAGAATTTAGAAGTAAATCTAGGGTCTCTGTTTGACACGAACGATACTGGCACTCCATGTCTCTTGACTGCCTCATTCACATACAACTTGGCTAATCTATTCAATGAGAAAGTGCTTTTAATAGGTAGGAAATGCGCTGACTTCATTAATCTACCCACTATAACCCATACATTGTCATTCCTTCTCCCTGCACTAGTAGTCCAAATCATAAAATCCATGTCACATGTTCCTATTTCCATTCTAGAATCAATAATGGCTACAATTTGCCCACTTGTCCTTGGTGTTTTACTTTTACCTGCTGGCATATCGTGCACCTGAAGACATATTCTACCACTTTTCTTTTCATGCCACTCCACCATAACTCTATCTCAAGTCTTGATATATCTTGGTACTCCTAGGATGTATTCGCATATGCCAAACTGTGGGTTTCTTCCATTATTTGCTCTCTAAGGTTCCTCACCTTATGTACACATACTTGATCCTTAAACACTATTGTGCCATCTTCTTTTAACTGAAATTCATATTCTTTCCCACTCTGAATACCTTCTATCACTTTCAAAAGTTGTGGGCCCTATTTTTGCATTTCCTCAATCTAAGTAATCAAGCTAAGTCTCGCCTAGAATCTAGTCAATAATGCCCTTGCTCAGTTATTGACAACTGTGTATTCAAGGATTTTAACTCTACTAGCTAGGGCACGTACACTATCTTTATGGTTAAGAGCATTCTTGAGGATTTTTTGCTAAGAGCATCAACTACTATGTTTTGCTTTTCTAAAGTGGTATTCGATGGTACATTCATAATCCTTTAAAAGCTCCACCCATCTTTGATGCCTTAAATTTAACTCTTTCTGTGTCAGTATGTGTAATTGAGACTCTTCTAATCTGTTAATATCTAACAGTGCTTTCTATACAAATAATATCTCCATATCTTCAATGCAAATACCACAACAACAAGCTCCAAGTCATGAGTGATGTAATTTGGTTCATGCAATCTCAACTGTCAAGAGGCATAAGTTATTACCTTCCTTTGCTGCATTAGTACACATCCTAACCCTCTCCTAGAGGTATCGCTGTACACCATATGGCTCTTCCCACAACTAGAGCTATGGCCAACTTTTACTTCAATTCCTTAAAATTGTGCTGACACCATTCTGTCCAAATAAACTTCTCATTTTTTCTCAAAAGTTTAGTCAAGGGAGAAGCTATGATAAAAAATTCTCCACATACCTTCGGTGATATCTAGCCAATCCTAAAAAGCTCATCACCTCTCCGTGACATTGGTGAGTGGTTCCCACTACACTATTGCCTCTATCTTTTGAGGGTCACCAATACTCCTTCGACTAAGATCACGTAGCTAAGAAACACCACTCTATCAAGCCAACTCACACTAGCTTAACTTGCATAAAGTTGCTTCTCCCTCAATATCTACAAGTGCAATCCTCAAATGCTCGGCGTGTTTTGACTTGTCTCTAGAATAAATTATGATGTCATCAACAAACACAACTACAAACTTATCTAGGTACGACTAGAACACCCTATTCATCAAATCCATGAACACCATAAGCACATTTGTCAGCCCAAAAGGTATTATCAAAAACTCACAATGCTCATATCCAGTTCTAAAGGCAATCTTTAGTATATCTTCTGCCTTAATCCTCAATTGATGATATCCAGACCTCAAATCTATTTTTGAAAAACACCCAATCATCCTGTAGCTGGTCAAATAGGTCGTTATCCTTGGCAATGGGTATCCATTTTTTACAATCACTCTGTTTAGTTGACTGTAGTCTATACACAACCTTAGAGTACCATCCTTCTTCTTTACAAATAGTACCAGAGCTCTCCAAGGTGATACACTAGGCTATATGAAAACCTTTATCAATTAGTTCTTGTAACTAATCTTAAATTTCTTTAGTTCTACTAGGGCCATCCTATAAGGAGGCTATGATATAGGCTGTGTACCCAAATCAACTCTATCCCAAATTCTAACTCTCTATCAGTGGGTAAGCTTAGCAAGTCCCTTGGGAATACATCTAGGAATTCATAAAACGCAGGTATATCTACCAAACTCAAAGTCTTTCTTGCTTATCTACCAAGAAAGCCAGGAATGCCTCACAACCCTTTTGAAGCAATCTAGTGGTTGTCACGGTTAAAATCATACAAGTGGGCAAAATGCACCTCTCCCCAACAAAACATAGCTCACTACCATCAAACAACTATAAAATGACCTCTTTCTTGAAGTACTCCACTCGTGCTTGATAGGTCATCAACCAATCTATTCCCAAAATAGCATCTAAATCATAGATATCTAAAGGAATTAGGTTCCTTACTAGCTCCACTCAATCTACACTTATCTTACAGTCCTTATATACATGTTCAGCAGTAAAGGTCTTCCCCAAAGGCATAGAAATGACTATACTCTTATCTAGCTGATCTTGCCTCAAACCTAGTCTAACAGCTAGGGTGTAATGAGATAAGAGAATATTATAGAACCTGAATCAAAGAGTGTATATACATCTGTATCATGAATAGACAACATGCCTGTCACTATGTCTAGGGCAACTCTTGCCTCCTAATAGGTCGTGTCAAAACTCAAGCCTCCCTACCTGTTAGTCTATGGCCCGATATCTTTTGGTCCAGGCTCTCTATGATGTATACTGTCAGGAGGAGCCCCTCACTTTGCATTGCCTATGGTCAATCCTTATTGAGATGCTGCCAGTCTACCCACATTTGTAGCATACGCCAGATCCCCTCATGCACTCCCCTTTATGATTCATACCATATCTCGCATACTGAAGTGCCCATACTATTGATCTCCCTATTGCTGAGGCACTCCTACTAGTCATGCTCTCAGCCTCTCGAACTCTAATAACCCTACTACCCCTAGTACTATGGTTGTAGTCTTTATTCCCTCTGACTGGATAAAAATGGATATGGACCCAAAATTAGGTGGTGGGTAAGTCTCCCCTACGATCTAATGGCATTTCTATTGCTACCCTCTTTTGTGGGTGCCCCTCCCTCTTGTCTGATGCAGCTTCCAAGGTGCTCCTTTTAGCCCTTTCTTACCTCTTATGGGTAAATCCAGTCTCTATCTCCTCACCTTGTATAGTGTACTCCACCAAGTGAAAAAAATGAACTGGTATTGCAGCATCCTATTCTTTACATAAATCTCCCATTGAGTCCTTTTCAAGCAACCTACACTTGTCCTTTTCATTCGTTATAAATGTCAAAACAAATCGGGGTAACTCTATGAACTTCACTTCATAGTCGCCACTAACAACTACCATGCTTTAAGTTCATAAACTCCATCTGTTTCTTATCCTGGTGGATTGGTGGCAATAACTACTTCTCAAACTCACTTTTAAGTTCAATCCAACTGATAACGTCCTTGTTGGCTGCTTGGCCGTATGAGCTATCCACCACTATCAAGCCCTTGGAATAAGAACGTAGCATACTACACCCGCTGTCCTCAAGGCAATGTAACAAATCAAATATGTGCTCCACCTCCTAGATCCACTCATTTGCTTGAAGTGGATCTGTGGTACCATGAAACTCCATTGCCCCTAACTTATAGGCCCTCTCAATAATCTTTTCTTTTTCAGACATAGGCCTTGGGTGGCAGAACTAGAGGCCAAGACCGCACTGATGGCCTCAATTATCATGGTCACTAGCTCTAGCATAACTAAAAGAGCTAGTGGCACTAGAATGATTGGTGATGTAGGATGAACTGGGGGAGCAAGGGTCACTATCAGTGGGAGAACTAGTTAAACAACCTCTAGAGGGGTAAGTCTCCAAGAAAGCTAGTGTATGCCTGGGGAAGACCCACCTCCCCCCATGCTACAGATGATGTGGTGCTTGTGATATCCTGAAGAGGCTTGGCTAGAAATCTACACTCTATCCCTACCTCTACCTTTGCCTCTAGTATGTGTCATGATCTTACAAAGTCACAAACCTTGCAAACTAGAATATAATTTATTTTAGGTAGATACTATGCATGAATCCTGACTCTAACACTTACTCTTATACAACTTTAATTGTCACACCTCACCTTTTCTAAATTGCTTGCACGAGGCATTATAGAAAGGCGATGGCCAACACCTCTTCATGTTAAAAATTCAGTAGCATGCTGGCCACTATAACCCATTGTCATAGCTACTAGGGCAGCATGACCTGTAAAACCTATAACCTATAACATTGTATCTAGAAATATATTTTCTAAACATTAATAAGCTCACATTTCTAAATACATACTTTGCTCATGCAGCAGCACAATAAGTCATACACACATACTAAACATACTACTACCATTAATAATGATTATTTTCCATTAATGAAACCACATAATGACATGGTACACGACTTCCCAAAATACAATCCTTCTCTCTCTTCTAGAATGACTATAAAATTTACAACAAAATTTATATCATGACTAATCATCCAAAAGGATCCTGCTAGCCCACCTCCATTAGTGTGATGTGTAATCAAATGCAAATGATGAGCAAGTCGTGATGAGCTACTATGGATAGTCTAGAAACTGCAAAAATAAAATAGTATGAGAATTGAGTTCCCAATAAGTGGCACGTTGCTAAACTTAGTGAAAACGAAGAGGATTCCATAATAATAACATAAATGAACATGGTTCAAAAAGCTTAGCAATCCTGGAAATTGACAAGTAGAACATCACAGAAAGTCCATTTTATTTTCTGAGTTCACCAAAATATTCATAAAACAAAGATAAAAGAGCATAAAGAGGCATAAAAATCATAATCATGTACTACATAACATATAGCTTTGATCAGGTGTGCACAGCAAAAAATATCTAAGGGCAATAAAGTAAAAAAGCAAAAGTCTGGCTCTTACTCAGGAAAAAGATGCTAGGCGTTACTACACTGTGTAGCCTACACCATGAGTCACCACTCTAAGCCAAACTAACAAAGTCAGAAGTGTTTGAGACCCTGTTAGGTTCAATGTTATAACATAGATTGTAGATCTACACCTACCCTAGATGGTTGGCCAACATTTCATGTTGGGTGATGAAGACTAAAATATCATAAAAATCAAGTATACAAGGAACACAAAATATAATAACTCTATTTCCAAGTTTGATACTAAACTACATTCATGAATTAGGAAACAACTCAGAATTTTCATAAAGCATGCATTTTAATTAAAAAGTCTTAGGTTAAAAGGTGTGCCACTAATAGTGCAGATGACTGGTAGGATCTACCCAATTAGTATTGGGCTTGGCTCGTCTCCTTCTCCTACAAGTGCAAAAGATGCTAACATAAGTAAAATATCTTGAATGTAGGATGCAAATATAAGCCAAAAGTTCTAAATGCTCTAGTTACTAATTTTCTTCTACTTGGCTTGGAAAAATGCCCTTTCTTAGCTAACACCTTCCTATTTCCTTAAGAACCCTTCTTTGTCCAATCTATACTTAGATTTAAACTTCATTCAATTCTTCTTAAAGCTCAAAAGTTATTTCTTTAATTGCTTAATTTATTAGAAAAATGCGAACACCCATTTAGGGGACCCAATATTAAGGTTGGTTTTCTCCTTTGCCTTTATTTCTTCTTTAAACTTGTGTCCATGTCCTTGGTCCCTCTTTGGCCTCTACAAATACCCTATTTTGTGCCTTTATAAGGTCTAGAACTCCTCTCCAATCATCTTCCAAAAACAGAATTTTCTGCTTAAATTTCCTGCACACCTAGCAAAAACAAAAATTCAAGTTGAGTATATTGAGTTTTTGGTTTAATTTCTGGACTTTCTAGCTCCTCCTTGCTAAATTTATTTGGCCATCTATTTGACCACTTATCTAGCTTGGTTTAGAATGGAAATTTCCCTCTAAAATGGTTTGGCCAATATAAGTAAGCTGTAGAAATTTTTCCATCTTCCAATTTACAGCACATCATTTCACTTCATTATCTAAATTTTGTTTAATATTGGTTCTACCTAATTTCTTCTTAAGTTGACTTAACCAACCACTAAACTACACAATAGGCTTTATTTTAAACCCATCTTGGCCCTGAAATTTTCAGCCCACACAAGGATTGCTACAAAACTTTTTTTCTGTCTTTAATTTCCTGCACACTATCACTTAGTTCTTTAGCTGATTTTTGTATAGCTTGAGCTAGATTTCTAGTACTACAAGAAATATGCGAATTACTGACGCAAAAAAAGGGTTAATAAGACAGAAATTTGCTTCGGTAATAGCGTTATCGACGCAAAAGCATTCGTCAGAAAAGTGCCCGTTGGAAAAAATTTACCAATGCAAAAAAATTTGCGTCAAAAATTTCGACAAGTATTGCATCATAAATTGTGTCAGAATTTACCGATGAAGGGAAGGTGTTGGAAATTACCAACGCAAATGTTGCGTTGGTAATTTCCGACGCAATATTTGCGTTAGTAATTAATTTACTATTTTTAATTATTAATATTTAAATTGCTTTTAGTAATATTAATTACTTAGTTCTTTTTATTATTAATTATTAAATTCTTATCTTATTTAATTTTTAATATTAATTTTAAAAATTTTTGAAATATATATTTTATGATAATTTAAAGACATTAAATAAATTAAAGACATTTACATAAAACTGAAATAACATGTGCATAAATAATATTCAAATATCTTATTACAAACATAAAATAGAGTGTCACTAAACATATATATGAAACAAAATCTCAAAAAAAGAAAAATCACTCCGACAGCTGCCGTCATCGTCCGACTGAGATGCAAAGGAGTCAGAATCGTGAGCAGGTGCCGGAGGGTATGGCAAATCAGGTGGTGTACTCCTCATCCCTTCAACCACCTTAATCAGGTGATGAAGGGCAAGCTCCATGCTCCCACCTTCTCTTGATTCTTCTGACAGAGAGTCTACACCTCCGATCTCACAGACTGATCCGCACTGTCGGATGGAGGATAATGGACTGACTGAGAAGAACTCTGCCGTCCAAGACCGTATACACGACCGAAGGCTCTCCCCCCAGCGCACTTCTCCCATAGTTGAGCGTCTGCTATCCGCTGAGACTCTGGAGTAGACGTCTCCTTAAGTGTCGACTGAGAAGATCAGGTAGCCTGGAAGTCAGCCTACATACACAAAGTTATCATAAAATAAGTTTAATAATTAAATATGTTAATTATAAAAGTTAATAAATAATATAAGTATGCTTACATAAAATTTAATAAAGATGTTAAATAAAAATTTACTTATATAAGTCTTCTCCATTCGTGGTCCACCCACACCTCCTCATCATCTTTCTTCTTAACATGCGTATGCTTAAAAACCTCAAAAAAATGGGAAGTCCTCCCATCTCTTTTTCCTACAATAATAAATATTAAAAATTTTGTGATTATTATAACTATGAAATAATAATAAAACTTATGTACAGGAAAAAAACTTACCATCCTCATAGCATGCTCGTGTGATGAAATAGAGCCTCATGTGTGGAGAGAACCGCCTTTTTTTGAATGGTGTTTCCCTTTATTCTAGTGCTTACCCTAGTAAACCTTTCTCCTCTCCAATAAGTCTGAAACTCCTACCACACAGAAGGCGGGATCCAGTCTGGTTTGCCTCCCATCTGTGCATCTCAAAGCATATCGGAAAGCCTATGAGATCTACGAGTACTGAATATCCGTCTAATCACTGGTTCATCTCGTGAATCCCATGTACAATGTTTTTGCATGAAGACCGAAATAAACAATTAATAAAATATCAATTAATAGTACAGATAAAAAAATATTTAACCATGACTGCATTAACATACAAACCCGAAACTCATCAAACCACAAATCATGAGGAACTGTCCTCCATGTGGGATAACACAATGTTAACTTCGCTCGAATGACCGTTGTGATGGCATGAGCAGCAGCCATCGAAGGATAAAATTTGTAACAGAAAAAAATTATAAAATTAATACTAATATTTGATGCATTAACAAATATTATTAAAATTTTTGAATAATACTTACCCAACGTCACCAACAGGCCTGATCAGCGTCTTCCTAGAACTGCTACAACATGTGCCAGATGATCCGACTCTAGCAGGGTCGGATGGAGAAGAATCTGGTACGGAGACTGAAGAAGCAGCGCTATCAGTAAAGGTAGCCGCACTGCAGGCAAACACTGGTGAAGCAGTTCTCCCCGCAGTAGATGGAATAGGCACGTATCCGGAGTAGGCATGAACTGAGGAGGTCGCGACACGTACTGAGAATGTGGAGCCCCGTAATCATAATAGGCACGGGTAGGATCGTGGGGCTCCCTAATAATAATTGGCGGCAAGGGGCCTAATGGGTCATGTACAGGAGGATCATGTGTTTTCTTCTTCGAGCGGCCAGTATCTATCCCCTTACCCTTATCGGTCTACGCTCGGAATCCATCTATATTGATAGATATATATAAATATAATTTTTTCTTAAAATTACATAAGATAGAATGAAGTATTACTTAACTTATTTTAAATTAATATATATATTTTTTTAAATTGATATGTAATTTGTTTTTTAATAACCTCTATAGTTCCAAAATTAAGATTAGAAACAAATTATTATACAATGAAATAAAACATATTAATAACTCAAAAATATAGTAGAAAATACATTGTCGCAAAACAACAAACAATACAACAATTCATCTGAACAACTTTGATCATCCTCATTCACCACCTCTTCATCCTCCTCTTCTTTCACATAATCTTCCGATGGTTCAGTGTCATCATCGTATTCAATAAATTTTACCTCCTCATCTTCATTTTCGTATTGATCATCTTCTGTTAGTTGTTCTTGATCAAACTGTCCTATCAATCCCGTCGTATAATCCTGCTTCATGATGCAATCCATCTAATGGATCGACATCAATTACAGGCATTACATGGACATAGACCCTTTTTGATAAACTTCTTCAGCACTTACATTCTCAATTTTCTATTCACCCGGTTAGTTTGTTTTCATAACCAACCCACCAATGGGTCTTGTCCCTTCGAATGGCTGGATAAGGAATATAATAAACTTGTCTAGCATTTTGAGCAATGATGAACGGATCATATTGATGATTTTCCTTACTACAATTAACTTCAACAATGTTAAGAGGGGATGAACTCTTGTACCACGAGATCTTCTTAGATCAAACCATTTACACAAAAACAAAACAACCCTTTATATAGGTTCGCGTGGATATTCCAATTCTATAAGTTCCGAAAGACACCATAATATTCAATTTCTCCCACACTGTTAACACCTTTTACACATACAACACTATTAACAGTTTTCCTTCCTCGGGAGTATTCATCCATGTAGAACTTATAACCATTCACAAAATGCTTGTGGTATGATCTCACACTTAAATTTGGCCCAATGCTAAATCGCGTAAGTGCGGATTTGTGACACCATTGGCAGGATTGTGTACCTATTTATAATATATTGAGAAAGCTAACTACATAAAACAATATCATAACTTCACGTGTAAATGATATACTTACGTAAGCCTTAAACCAGGCAGGAAATTCATTTTGAATCTGTGACTCAGCATCTTCTTGACTTATGCCATTCAAATGTAAAAGAAATTCTACAAATAAAAAAATAAACAACACTACATTATTTATCAACCTATAAATGTTATAAAAATAACTCGAATAATATTGAAGTAAAACTTATTCAATGAATGATTGTACTTCATTGCAATTTAGAAGAACTTGCAAAGTTGCGAAATACATCTCTTGTTCTGACAGATATCTATTTGCACAAGCTCCAGAATTACGACCAATTTGATTAAAAATTGAGAGTGTTTGGAGACCACTGCTCACACCACCATCATCATTTTGAGGCAATCTCGTTCTACATGACAACATGCTGCCTCAAAATAATATGAAGTGAAATGCGAAGTTTCACGAGCCAAGTATTGCCACATATGGAACCATCAACTCGTGCTTTATTCTTTCAGATCTTTTAAACTCTCCCATGCACCTAAAATGTATAAACCAAAACATTAAATGGTATTATTCTTTACAATTATGTCACGAACATACCAACAAAAAAATTCGACCAAAACCATTTAGAACATTACCTTTCAAATGGATACATCTATCTGTATTGAACAGGTCCTTCCAACTCTAGCCTCATATGGAAGGTGTAACAATTAGATGCTCCATTGAATCAAATAATGTTGGTGAAAAAAATTCTTTCAAGTTTACACAATATTCTGGAATATTTTGCTCTAGTTGCAATAAATCCTCCTCTCTGAGTGTAATGGAGCATAAATCCTTAAAAAACTGACTTAATTCGGTAAGAGGTTTTCACACAGCATTAGGTAAAAAATTGAAAGCAATTGGAAGTAGGCACTCCATAAATATATGACAATCATACTTTTCATTCCATGTACATTACTTGTTTGTGGATCAAAACACCTTGCAAATTAGAAGCAAATCATCTATATTTTCAATTCTCTAACCCAATTGCACATAGCTCTTCTTTCATCAACAGTTAGACTGTACTTTACTTTCGATGTCACAATTTTTTCATTAGGCAACGTGACAAGTTCCATATCCCGCCGCCTACAAATCTCTGCTAAGTCAATCCTTGCTTTGATATTATCTTTTGTTTTCAATCTGATATCTATTACAGTAAAAAGATATTATTAAAAACATTTTTTTCAACATGCATCACATCAAGATTATGCCAAATCAAAAGTATTTTCCAATATAAAAGCTCCCAAAATATAATCTGCTTAGTCCAATTATGGTATGCCCCGTATCCCGATAATTTAGATCGACCCAATGCTCACCACTTTGGAAAAAGAGCAAACTCTATCCCACCATTATTCACTAGATAGTCTAGGCAGCGCTCATCATTTTCAACCCTATTCTTTATAAAATCTCTTTATTCTCCTAAATACATGATCACACATAAAAATTGACGATGACAGTCAAACAATGAATTCTTATACCACCATGCTTTAGAGTAAAAGCCTTTGTTTTCTCTCCATACAATAAGGGCAAGTTAATTTACCAGCAGCCTTCCACCCAGACAATATTTTATATCAGGAAAGTCATTGATTGTCCAAATTAATAGTTGCACGCAACATAAAATTTGTTTTGTGCAAACATCATAAACCAAAACACCTACATGCCACAACAACTTCAATTCATCAACCAAAGGCTGCAAATAAATATCAATTAAGCTTTTGGAATTTTTCATCCAGGTAAATACATGTCAAAAATAATGTAAGGTTTTGTCATACACATTTATTGTGGAAGATTATAAGGAGTGACAATTATAGGCCACCAAAAAAAATGACTAGGACGATTGACTAAATTGAGTAAAACCATCAGAACATAATCCAGTCTTATATTCCGAGGCCGGCCCAATTGACTAGCCAGGCCTACAGCCTAGTTTACTGGGCGAGTGGCCCAGCTGGGCTGCAAGGCCCAGCCGGGCTGCAAGGCCAGGCCAGGCCAGCGGCCCTGCTGGGTTGCCCAAGGTCGGCCCCGTTCTATATAAAAAAAAAACATAATACAATGTTAAAAAAAAAAAAATAAACAACTAAGCATGTATATATACACATGTACGTAACCATTGCATGTAGTGTATAAAATTAAACAAATGGGAGAGATAGATCGTACTAGTGTGGTGCGGTGCGGCGACGGAGTGCAGTGGGCCGGTGGCGAAGTGCAGCGGGGTGGCAGAGCGCAGCAGGGTGGGCAGGGAAGCAAAAACCAGAGAGAGAACAAAGAGAAACGAGAGAGAGAACAGAGAGATGGAGGTGGTAGCCGGGGCTGGGGCCGAAGCCAATTTATATTGGGATTACCAACGCACTGCGTCGGTAAAGTGCGTTGGTAATTCTTCAATCCCTATGCCTCAAAAATTGTGATGCTACCTATTATCGACGAAAATTTTCAAATTACCGACGCAACGCTTGCGTCGATAAATTAAATTAATATTTTTTTAAATATTATTACTGACGCAAAGGTTGCGTTGGTAATACGTACATGTGTTACCGATGCAAATGTTGCGTCGATAACTTTTATTCTAATTTTTTTCATTACCGATGCAAAACCTTGCGTCAGTAATGGCAAGTTTATTTACCGACACAAAGCTTTGCATCGGTAAGTTTATTTTTTGAAATTCTTTTTTATACTAATTATTTTTTTTTTCTTAGTTACCGACGCAAGTGGCTGCATCGGTAAATTGGATATTTGAAATTATTTTTATAATAATTATTTTTAATAGAAACAGGAGATTACCAATGCAATATTTGCGCCGGTAATCTTTTTTTTTTCTTTTTTTATTTATTACCGACGCATGATTTTGCGTTGGTAATATATAACTAATAATTATCGATGAATTTGTGCGTCAATTTGGCATCGGTAATTTTACCGACACATCATAAGTGTTGAAAATGTTGTCTGTAATCCGACGAAAATAGCTTGCGTCGGTAATTGCGTCGCTAATACGCCATTTTCTTGTAATGTAGTTTTTCTTTCTAATTTCTTCTTAGGGTGACTTAATCCACACTTAAATAGCTTATTGGACTTAATTTTTAAGCTCACTCTAACCCTTAGAATTTCAACCAAGCCACAGCATCACTGCAGAATTTTCTATTCTAAAATATTCTACACACCAACATGACTTAACTACTCAAGTTATGTGTCATTTGAGTTAATTTGTGTCTTCATCTAATTTCCTTTCTAAGTTAGCTTGATCATCATCTAAACTACACTTAGACTCGGTTTTTAAACCACTATCACCTCTGAAATTTTTTGCCAAACAAGGCTCTCCTGCAGAAAAATTTCCTACTTAAACTTCCTCCCACCAACTTCAACTTCCAGCTTTGTTTTCTTCATTTTTCTTGCATCATCTCCTCTTTCCTCCACTCCAACACAACATCCCCTGTTTTCCAGCATCACATACTACAGCAAAAAAATCAAAAACTACACCACAAAATTTCATAAAATTTTCAGCACAAGTTTTCTATCAAATCTCCCTAAGAGCTACAAAATCATGCAACTCCTTCATCCCTCATGGATTTCAGTTTCCAGCAGATTTCAGCAATCCAGTGGCAATTCAAAGTATGATTTTAAGCAAATTAAATGAGATTAAATTGTAAGTCAATTCAAGATATACAAAAATTTTACAAAATCTTATGAAGTCTATAGAGTTTTCTTGATTTTCTTACCTTTTCTTCTTCCTTCTCTCTTTCTCTCTCCACTTTTCTCTCCCTTGTATGACCCAGCTAGGTGTGTCTCAATATATGCATAGATCTTGTATATAGGAGACACCACCTCCTTGACAAAAATAAAAAAAAAATATCTTTTCATTAAAATTTCAATAATTCCCTCTATGTCAAGGTGTATTAAGTTGAATGTTTCCATGCCTCAAAAATCCCTAGGATGCTCAATAATCCATCTTGGTTATTTTTCAATGAATGCCATCTCATAGACTTCGCAGTCTTAGAACACATGAACAATCTTTGCAATCTCGCCTTTCATGGAAAGTATTGCAAAATCTTTGTAGGTTACTTCTTATTATTATTATCCTTCCACCTAGATGCTTTGCATATTTTTCATGCTTCCAAGTTTTCATTACCTTCACCCCAACATATAAATACAGTCATTAGGGCAAGCATCTATCTTGGTATTACTAAGACTAGATTTGTTAATGGTTTTCTTGGCTTCATAGAATGAAGCAGGCAACTTGGCATCTTCAAATACATCTTTTAGCAATTTTAGAACCATGGTCATTGCTTTGTCACTTATTCCACACAAGCACTTTATGTGATACTTCACTTAAAAACATAATTTCGAATACTTTATACACCTTTCACGCAATTCCTGATTGCCATCTTTAAGCAACACATAAAACTCCGTATCTTCTTCATTGTGTACCTCATTATACCCTCCATTTAGGGTTCCTTCTCTATTTAGAGGCTAATTTACTACGCCACATTTATAAACAGTGTGTGTTTAGCAAACCCAAATGCATCATTGATCATAGTTTCCATAATTTTGGGGATGCAAATTCTCCTCTATGATATGTGTACTCTCAATTCTCAGAAGTAGTTGCAAGGGATTCTTTTTCACCATGTTAGTACCAAACTTTGTAATTTACTGGGAAAGACTTACAAGTCAAGTGATGTCTTACCACATTTCTTATTTTCCACTTCTTAAAACCACATTTTGGACATGGACACTTGATTACATGCCATCAATAGATCGATGCTAAATGAAAAATCCAAAAATTTTCTGAACCATCTGCACATTCAAGTGTGTTTCCAAGTCTTATTTATTCAAGATTTATCAATTGGCATACTACAAAAGAAAAGAAACACCTTAACCATATTGGGGTTATGGATGGCATTTCAGTACAAAGTTTAATTAATATGTCACAATTTAGCATTCAGAGAGTGGTTTAAACAGACACACTCCTTAGAAAGCATAGAGAAAACATTTACAACTAAAGAGCATGTCCCAGATCAAATGGCATGAAACCACCATGTACCATGAGATTGAACATGAATTAATAGGCCTAAGCATATTTATATATTTGGTGTTGTTATCCAAGCCCATCTTATTATCCTCAATTAAGGGATGCTACTTACTTTCTCTTTTATGCAAGAGCCTTTCCCTTCTATGTAAGTTGTTTAATTTTTTGATTTAAAGCTTTTAACATGTTCAGGTTTAACTTATAGAGAACTAGGTCAATTTTCAAGTTCTCGAGTGAAGAAAAAAGGATCCAAATGGATCTAGGTCTAAGCCAGTTCCGACCAGATCGACTCAGCTTGGTCGAGCCAAGTTAAGCCAATTTAATGCAGTTCTATATTGTTTGAGTCTGGTTAGTCTGGCTTAAGGAGTTGTTTGCCCAATTCAGTCTGATTACAATGGTTTTTAGATTAGTTCATTTCACTTTTATAGTTTAAATGACTAGAGCGGACTGGTTTTAGGGTTTTAAGGCCAGTTCGATGGCATTTGTAGTTAATTCTGGCCAATTCAGGGGTGATAGAAGTCGGTTCAAGTTGGTTCAGTGGTGTTCAAGGCTGGCTCAAGCTGGTTCTGGGGTGTTTGAAGATAGTTTAGCCTGGTTCAAGGGTATTTGAGGTTAGTTCAAGCTAGTTTAGTGGTGTTTGAGGTGGGTTTAGGGCAGTTTCAAAAGTGTTTAAGGCCAGTTCATGCTGGTTCAGTGGCATTTAAGGCCGATTTAGGTCGGTTCAGGGTAGTTCGAGGGTATTTGAGATTGGTTTACTTCAGTTTTAAGGGTTTTTATATGAAATTAGTTTATATTTTTGGTCTGTTTTGGGTTCAAGTGTTAGAAAATGAACCCAAGATACGTGCTAAGGTTCTAGAATGGGAATTAAGGATCGATTTTGAGTAGTCAAGCCCTTAATTAAATAAGTTTTGACACCCATATTGATACTTTGTCATTGTGATTATAGATATATTTAAGGATACACGCTTCAATGTTGATCATCATTATAGAAATGCAGACTCTTTGGTTCCCATTTGTACAATGAGTGATAGTACTTATTATATGCATGTGTTTTGAATGTTAGTCAATTATTTATTATGAAAATGAGTTTTACGATATGAATAATTATTTTTATGATGTGATTTATATTTGAATAATAAAATTTAGGACACATATTATGGAATTGTTTAGAAATGTAGTGAACTGATTTGAAATATGATATACTTTTGCTTCACATATAGAATCATCACATATGTCTATATGTGATACTTTCGGTCCAAGCTATTCAACCAATGATCTGATATGATTTGTTAGGATGAGATTTCGGTTCTTGTATGTGATCTCTGATACCTCTAACATGATACAATCTATCACAAGAAAAGAGCTTAGATTTGATTCAATTCTAATATGTGATACCTCTGGCATGATATACTCTACTATTGAAATATTATTCAGTTTTGGTAATCTCATCCGATTTTGTGTATTGTGAGAAATATACTATGATTTTGATGACATACTTAAACTGCTCACTATCAAAAATTATACATATATGATTTTGGCACGTTTTTATCATACATGTCCCTGCATAACTAGAGTTTGTGTTACCATTCACTGAGTTTTATATTCACCCTTTCTCAACACTTTTCAAATTGTAGCGCTGGTTTGTCGTACGTATCATTGGGCATGTATGAGGTTATTTTGACAAACCTAATCTAGAGTACGAGCAACATTGTTTTATCTATTTGTATCATAGAGTTGCTCTGTTTTGCTTCTCAAACACGATCATTCTGTTTATATGTACTTGGATGTTATATTAGATTTATTTAAATTACAATCTTTTGTTTTTTTTCGAGATTTATTGGGGTTGACAATCTAGTCTCAATGTCAATCACGTACCTGATTTTGAAACATGACAATTATATGGGCATTGGTAGCATTTTATGCTGTCAAGTTCACTGTGCACGCATGATTTGGTTCAGTTGAGTTTAAAAGGGATTGTTTGCAGTGAATTTAACCTCTTCTAAATTGGGTTTTTAACGAATCCCTGAGATGGGTCATATGGTTAATGTTACGAAAGGATGTTGGGTTCCATTAATTTCTACAACTTATCTGATATCAGATTTTGTTTGACCTGAAATAAAATGCAACTACATTCCATCCTCCTCAGTCCATTAACTCATGGTGAGCAAGTAGCTATCTACCTGTCAAACTAAGATTTACATTTCAAAAGCTATGTGATAAATAAATTACTAAAAAATTTAAGTCTATTTTTCATAATAAATTTAAGTAAAATGAGTTCACATAAATGAATTTAGAAAAAATAAATTTAAATAAAATATAATTTTTTAATAAAATTACACATGAAATTAATTTATTCATATTTATTTATTATTTTTTAAAATAAAAATAAAGAAATTATCCGCATGGGATATTTTGTATAAACCCCGAGTGACTATCAAAATATCCTAAACCAATGTGGGAGCATGAAGACCCCTTATGAGACAACCAAATTTACATTGGACCTGCTGAGAGTCCACTAACAACGAGCTGCTGCAAGCAAGCAGTTAAATAGAGCAGCTACCCTAGTTAGGAAGTCCAAAAAGGTAAATTCACAGAATATAAGCAGAGAAATTTTTTTAAAAAAAAGACTATTTTGTCTTTTATACATATATTTTTTTTTATTGTAATATTCTTTTCTACCATTACTTTTTTTTCTCATCTCTCTCTTACTTTTTCTATCTTCACCTCCAGCCAGCAACTCCTTTCCACAGTCCAATTGCTCCCTCCTCTGGCCGACAACTCCTCCTTCCTAACATGATTGCTCCTTCCACTAGCCGACATGTTCTTCTTCTCTTGATCAAATCTGCCACCCAAGAGGCCTAACCCACTTTCTATTCATTTTCTATAAATGCTCCTCTTCACTTTACTGCCCATGCAATTGGGCTGTGCAAATCATAAGCCAGCAGGATTGCTAGGTTTTTTAAAGAGAAGCATAGGCGAAGCAAAGCAAAGGCCATAAGAGGAGAAGAAGAAAACAGTGATGGACCGTTGGTGTGGTTAGGAGGTGCCTATAAGAGCTGACCAGCAATGATTGCTAGCCAGCGGTATTGTGTTAACAGAAATGATGAGAAGGATAATTTAGGAATAATAAAAATATCTAAGGATAAAAATATCTAAAGCTATTCTATAACAACTTCGATTTATGTATAATTATATCATTGAAATTAAAAACAATACTATTAAAAGTAGCCATTCCCAGCTTCAAAATTTTTATTTCTATCTGCTTAAATTTAGAAAAGTCAATCCTAAAAGTAGAGTTGCAAACATCTAAAAGTGATTTTCAATGATTTTCAAGCTAAGAAGTTAAAAGCAATTACAAACACCACTACAATGATAGGGCTTTATTGCATTTGTTTTTAATTTAATGCTTTTCTTGCAGGCCATGAAATGCTTCTGCCTTGCCTATTCATAATTTCATTGCACATAGTGCATCATCTTTATGAAATTGAATGTATTTGATTTTAGGACTGACTCAGTGAGTCAGTCATTTTTATAGTTGTTAGAGTAGTATTAAATAGTTATTCTGATATTAGTTGAACGGATGAGAAGATTTCTGACTTATGTATTTGGATTCAATATCAAAGAAATCACTAAATAAAGTTTTAAAATGTAACTTTATTATATTACCTAAGGTTATATTCGTTTCAAAAGTTTTTTTTATGTGATCTGTTATGATCCTAAAATCTTATTAATTAAGAATTAATCAATTAATCAAGTAAGGGGACTAATTGAATGAAATTAAAAGTTTGGAGTCAAATCAAAAATTAGGAGGGACTAAATCGAAGGAAAAACAAGTAGTGAGGGCTTGATTTGGACAAGGCCAAAAAAATCTACAAATTCGGCTGTCGATTGATTAATTGACGTATGCCGAAGATTTCAGCTCATTGCTTCAAAATTTTTCACACCCTCTAAGCCTATTTAGCCAGGCAAACACAAACCCCAGTTAATTCTACAATCGAGTGAGAGCGAGGGAGAATTTGGGGTTTGAGAAGCCGACATCGGTTCGTGTTCGTGGGAGGTCTTTTTCTGAATTCTAACCTGTTGATCAAAGATTTGTTCGATCTTAAAGCTTTATGGGGCTTGCCTGGCTTGGGTTCTGATTTTCGAGTGTCGCTGGATTGAGGTAAGTTGATTCTTGAGCTTTTTGTTTTTTTCTTTTTCTTTTTTTTTGTTGGTTGGTGATCGTTGTAGGCACCCGAATCTGAAACCCGAGTTACGGGTGAGGAAGACAGGACCTGAAAAGGTCCGAGTCCTATTTTGGCTGGGCCAGGCCAGTTTGGACCGGTTTGGGCCTGGCTGAGGGGAGGGTGACCCACAGCTTGGGCCACAAGCTAGCCCAAACTTGATAGACCGAGAGACTGGGCCAAGTTGACTCAAAAAGTCAACTCGGCCCTGTGTTTCAAAAGAAGACAAATCAACCCATCTGGGTTGACTTAGGGAGGAATTAGATTATGCTATCTTGAGAATAGGCCTAGCCAAGATAAGAAGAGATTGGAATAGTAGGGATTGGATAGCTAAAATTTATTAATTAAATAATAAGGGTTAGGGTTTTTGGGCAGGTGAACTGGCCAAGGTTCACCAAAGGTTTGATCAGTCGGTTCGAGGCCTTTTAGGCTAGTTCTTTGGGTAATTGGACCGGTTCTGGTCTAGTGGAATGAGGACTATCAGACCAAGAGGTTTTGAGAAATTTTGGATGGCCAGTTCAAGGTGAACTGGCGGTTTAGTATAGCACCCTTTGAGCGGCCGACTCACAGGTTTTAGGCCGGTTCTTGGGGAAGTTGAACTAGTTCCTAGTACAACATGATGAAACTAGCCAACCATGTGGTTTGGTATTTTTTGGGTGGGTGGTTCAAGGTGAACCGGTTTGGTTCATGTGCCAGTGCTGAGGATTAAGGTCCTTGGCCGGTTCAAGGCCGATTTAGGATCTTTTTGGCCGGTTCAAGCCAGTTTCTAAGATTTTGGGGCCTTCTGAATCTATTTTTGAAGGTTTTGTGGCCGATTTAGTTGAGTTTGAGATAGTTTTAGGCTAGGTTAGGCTGGTTCTACAGTTTTGGAAGCCGGTTCATTATGGTTTAAGGGTTATGGGGTTGGTTCATTTTGTTCGAAGGTTGTTGAGTAGGAATGATGAGTGTTAGCAAGTAGTGTGGATCCCAAAGATGGGTCATGGTGCATCGGGATGCATGCCAAGTTGCGGGGATGGGATTTGAGTCTAGTTTTGGGCTGTCGAGCCCGTTTCTTGTGCTAGTTATGGTGTTAGTGATGGTTTTGTATGATTTTGATTTCAGATCCACCTGTGGAGGAACACCGCACCATTGAGTTGGTTGTGGTGACTCGACACATCTTTTTGGCTCGACTGTACTGTGAGTGATGATACCCTCTCTATGCATGTGTTTCCATACTGTGTTTTCTACCATGATGATCATGTGGTTTTATAAACTGTATTTGAGTTATCTATGTTAGTTTGATATGTAGGGAGTTGGTGATGCATTGAGACCGTGATGCTCCGGTCGTAAGATGGAGGGTGCTTCTCAATCAGGAGGGTGGTATGGTTGCCCTAGTGGGCGTGATGTGTTACTCTGATCATGAGATAGAGGATGCCTCTCGACCGGGAGCAGGGTATGGTTGCCTTGGTGGCGAATGTCTGGCTCTGGTCATGAGATGGAAGATGCCTCTCGATTGGGAGCGTGATATGTGACTGTATTGGGCTGATCGTGAGATAGAGGATTCATCTGATCAAAGCTAGAGTCTCAGTAATCATTATACTCTCACATATGTATGTTTTGATATTGGCATTGTTCATTGTGTGTATGTATGTATATGTATGGTTTTAGGACTTGTGGCATGGTGTATATTCTGGCATGCATAGGCTAGATATTATCCTTACTCACTAAGTTTCATGACTCACACACTTTCTATCATTCCAGATCGACATGACCGTTCATAGACCAGATAGCAATGTTTAGAGCTGCGCTTCATGAGTCGATCGATGTACGAGCAAGTTCTTTGTTTATCTATTTTTGTACTCTAGTGCTTTCTTATTATTCAAACAGGATCTTGGTTTTATACTTCAACGTTTGAGATGTTTATTCATGTTTTTAGTTGGTTTTGAATATGATTTTGTTGTTGAGAGGCTGACTAGGGTCGAGGACTCTAATACTGGTCACGAGCCCAAATTTTGGCCATGACAGATCCATTTTACTTTTCTTATGAAGAGAAGAAGAAGAAGAAGAAGCTTTATAGTTAGATGTTTGGAAGACATAATCCACAATTTGGGGAGTTTGGTACTTCTCATAAAAAATGATAATTTTGAAATTAAATGATGGATTTATAATTTTCTTTATCAAATAAAGAAATTTAGCAATTAAGATTTTTTAAAAATTGTAAAAAATATGAGTTCTTTTTTGTATTGAAATAATAATTTTATTTATTATGTCATAAAACTTACTATTTATTACCTGGAGGCTGAATAGGGTTCAAGCTTAGTAACTTTGGGATCAAACAGATAAGAAAAGTTATAGCTTTAGAACCTATAAGCCTAAAATTTAATAAACATGAAGTGGATAGATTTACCCTAAAAATATTTACTTAAGCAAGCTCATGTACTAGCCAGATGTGGTAGTGAAGGTAGTTTTCGCAATAATGAGTAAACCAAGCAGCGAGGGGGTTGTCCAAAACAATGTTAGCAAGAAAAACCGTAGAGGGATTCTTCTAAGAAAATATTTTTAAGATATATTATTCATTTTCATACATATAAAATTAGGTTTGAAATCAAATATGATGATAATTATAAAGAAAAAATTATCTAAATCTTTAAATACCTATAAATACACATATGACATATATAATCATTAAAAAGATAGAGAAAGGAGAAAAAAAATTCATATTATAATATTATAATTATTATTTTCCGTGGACATAAACTAATTATGCAAAGCATATAAATTTTGGCTTTCTTCCATCTCTTTCATATCCTGAATAAGATTTTCAGTGTTCTTAACAAAGGAAGTCTTTATCTAATTTTAAAGACAATTCTTCTCATTGAGAGGACAATTTTTGTCTTGTCAAACTCGACTAGCCCTAACCCTAACTATTACATTTTAAATTTGTTCCTTTACATTGTTAATTATTTTGACGAAAACCAAGGTAAAGAATTTATTAGGTAACTTAAATAATTCTAAGCATTCAATTTTTAAAATTAATAGATGGAGTCTCTTCGAAAATGGTCCAAAATTAAAGGGGTTTAGTACCATTTTTTCCCCTAATTCACTTGCAATATAAATAAATTCATATACATCAAACCAATGTTTATTAAATTATGTCATGATTGTTAAAGATAATTCCTAGTAATTATCTTAGATTAGAATTTAATTTCTATGTAATTATCTTTAGAGGAATTAGAGTTTTACTAGGATTATAATTCCTATTAGAACTAGGATTAGTTTTCCTATAAATAGGACCTTTTTGTAATCATTCATGTTCATGGAATAAAATTTGAGTATTAGTTTCCATCAATGGTATCAGAGTCATCTTCCTAGGATCCTTCTGCAGAAAAAGGACCTAAGTGAAGAAATTGAGAGATTAAGGGTTTTTATACCAAGTCCATTTCGTAGAGGGGCTTAGGTGAAGATAGTACAAAAATCAAGGACCTGAACTTAAATAAGTTCAAGGTCCAAGTGAGAATCCGGAGAGTTGAAGGTCTGAACCACAAAACAGAATCTTTGAAGGACCAAACTGCAATTGGTCATCTTCATCCATGAAGCAGATCCGATCCCATCCAACCTGAAGCAGATCAGATCCGTCCAACTATTGCTGAATCAGACACCCGACTACAGTAGACGATTCGGACAAATCCAAAAGATCCACCCGAAGTTGTCCAACCCGTTGCAGAAACCGAAGGACCGGAGCAAGCCCGAAGCTGTTGCAGACCGTCCGCTGAAGCAGATCGACAGATCCAAGGAGATCCGTCTGGACCGAGGCAGATCCGGCCACCTGTTGCAGACCCATCCGGCTGAATTGTCCATCTGTTGCAGACTCGAAGCAGTTTTTACCTGTTGCAGATCCGTCGATTGTTGCAGATCTGGCCGACTGAAGCAGATTGTCCAACCATTGCAGAAACCGACGGACCCGGAGCAAACCCGCTGCAGTTGCAGATCTGTTCGATCAGAAAGCTGAGTCCAAGCTGTTGCAGATCTGCAAGCCCGAACGTCCAACTGTTGCTGAATCAGACACCACGACTGCAGACGATCCGGATGGACAATCCAGCAAATTCGACTGAAGCAGATCTGTCCAACTGTTGCAGACCATCCAAACCCGAAGTAGTTCGTCCAACTGATTGCAGATCCGGCCGAACCCAAAGTAGTTCCTCATAAACCAAATCTGTCCAACCTGTTGTAGCCGTCCAAACCCGAAGCAGTTCCGTCCAACTGATTGCAGATCCGGCGAACCCAAAGCAATTCCTCCAAACCAGATCTGTTCAACCTGTTGCGGATCCTCCAACTAATTGCAGAACAATCCGATCCGGCCGAAGTTGAAGCAGATCTGGCCGAACCCGAAGAAGTACCAACCGAAGCAAATCTGTCCAAGACAGTTGCAAAAGCTGATCAATCCGAAGCATATCCAACCATCAATGCAGATCCGTCCGACTGAAGCCAATCTAAGAAGAACTAATCAGACACCTGACTGCAGCAGACCCGACTGACTGGAGCATAACCAGACTGCCTTTGCTGATCTAGAACTGAAGCAGTCAAAGCCAAACCGAAGCAGATCCAAACACCGCAGCAGTCCAAATCTGCAGAAATCGAACTGTAGATCAAAAGAGTTTCTACCTAACCGGTCTGCGTGAAACGGGCCGACCTGACCCGACCCTGCTGAACAGGTTGTTGACACAGACTGGTTCATCAAAAACGGACCAACTGAACCAGATTGCTTGAACTAGCTGAATATAAACTGGCAAAATCTGAACCAAAACTATCCAAAACACCAAAATTGAAACCGGATCACTTGAGGAAAAATCAAAGGGCTTCCAATGGCATCCGACAGCTTCGTACAACCGCCATTCCACGGTTTGATGGACATTATGACCACTGGAGCATGTTGATGGAGAATTTCTTGAGATCCAAAGAATACTGGCAGGTGGTTAGTGAAGGTATTACAGAACCTTCATCCAAAACCAAAGGCGGAGCAGAACCATCAACACCAACAGTATTGACAGCCATCCAAAGGACAGAATTGGAGAGTTTTAAAACTGAAAGACCTAAAGGCCAAAAACTATCTCTTCAGGCAATAGACCGAACAGTTTTGGAGACTATTCTCAACAAGGAGACTTCAAAGGACATATGGGACTCCATGAAAAAGAAATATCAAGGCTCATCAGAGTGAAGTGTGCACAACTTCAAGCCTTGAGACGAGACTTCGAGATTCTCAAGATGAAAGACAGTGAGTCTATCACGAGCTATTTTTCTCGAACCATGGAGATTGTCAACAAAATGTGGTTTCAAGGAGAGAAGATGGATGATGTCACCATAGTTGAAAAGATCTTGCGCTCCCTAACACCGAGGTATGATTTGTTGTTTGCTCCATTGAGGAATCTAAAGATCTTGATTTACTCTAGTTGATGAACTCCAAAGCTCCTTCTGGTACACGAGCAAAAGTTGACTCGAAGTTCAACTAAGGAGGAACAAGCCCTTAAGGCCGATACTCCTTCCCGATCTTCGAACTCTAGAGGAAGAGGTCGAGGAAGAGGAAGAGGAAGAGGTAGAGGTAAAAGGAAGAGAATGACAAAGTTCCAGAGACGAAGACAAACAACAGGAACAACATTCAAAAGCCAACAATAACTAAAGCAGAGGGAAAGGACGGCATAACAAATCCAAGGTCGAATGTTATAGGTGTCACAAATTCGGCCATTACAGTTATGATTGCTACACCAAAATACCAAATAAAGAAAGAAGGGAGAAAACAAACTTTGCAGAACAACAGGAACAGCAGCATGATGCTGAAACCATTCTGATGGCCACCTACGTCACAAACCCATCCAAATCAGATGTATGGTATGTAGACACGGGATGCAGCAATCACATGTGCGGAAGTAAGTCACTTTTCTCTAATCTAAATGAAATTTTTCAATCAACTGTTCACTTTGGTGATAGCTCTGCAGTTGAGGTACTTGGAAAAGGCGATATTAACATCCGCACCAAGAATGGCTTTGTAGAAATCATCTCCAACGTCTTCATGTGCCAGACCTGAAAAGTAACTTCTTCAGCGTTGGACAACTACAAGAGAAAGGTTATGTAATAACCATCCAGAAAGGATCATGCGAGATATTGATCCTAAAAGAGGAGCATTGTTGCCATCAAGATGAGCACAAACAGGTTATTCCCTTTAAAACTTCAACATGCTCCTTCCTGTTTTTGACTGAAATCAAGAATCCGTCTTGGCTTGGCATTAACGATATGGGCACCTGAACTTTGGAGGATTAAGGACTCTCCAACAGAAGAATATGGTTAAAGGTCTTCCTCAGATTATAGCTCATTCACAAGTTTATGAGGACTGTGTTGTTAGCAAACAACCTCACTCTCAGTTCCCTCAAGGAAAATCATGGAGAGCCAAGAAAGTACTAGAGTTGATCCATTCTGACATTTGTGGCCCTATCACTCCGACTTCCAATGGTGGTAACCGTTATTTTATTACTTTCACCGATGATTATTCTAGGAAAACTTGGGTCTATATTTTGCAGGAAAAATCAAAAGCTTTTCTGATATTCAAAAGTTTTTAAGGCACAAGTGAAGAAAGAGACAAGGAGAGCTATAAAAACTCTAAGGACTGACCAAGGTAGAGAATATTGCTCTAAGGAGTTCAATGCCTTCTGTGACAACCAAGGCATTCGAAGGAGCTTACTGCAGCCTATTCACCTCAACAGAATGGAGTCTCTGAAAGGAAAAATAGAACCATTCTCAACATGGTTCGTAGCATGATCACTAAAGGAAGGATCCCGAAAACCTTCTGGCCTGAAGCAGTTAATTGGAGTGTTCATGTGCTGAATAGGAGCCCTACTTTTTCTGTCCTCAACATGACACCAGAACAAGCATGGAGTGGGGAGAAAGCCATCTGTTCACCACTTCAAAATCTTTGGGTGTATCGCATATGCACATGTTCCTGATCAGAAAAGGAAGAAACTAGATGACAGAAGTGAAAAGTGTGTCTTCTTGGGGATAAGTGAAGTTTCCAAGGCTTATAAGCTTTACAATCCAGTCACTAAAAGGATTGTAATCAGCAGGGACGTTGTTTTTGATGAGGGAAACACTTGGAATTGAAGTGATGATGTTTCTAGGCAGCAGCCTATGCAAATCAGTTTTGATGATAAAGACACAGACCCATCATCTCCTCAACAAATTCAAACCTCTGGCAAACACACATTCAGATTGACCCTACAGAAGAGCCTCAACAACGTCTCAGAAAGAAACCTAACTGGATGCAAGACTATGTAACAAGTGAGGGGGTTATCTGACGATAATATTGCTCACTTTGCCTTATTTGCAAACTGTGATCCTATCAGATTTGAAGAAGTTACTAAGGATACAAAATGGCAAAAAGCAATGGATGAAGAGATCAGGGCCATTGAAAAAACAACAACTTGGGACTTGGTAAAACTTCCAGCAGGACAAAAAGCCATCGGAGTCAAATGGGTTTACAAAACCAAACTAAATAAGGATGGCAGCATCAACAAGCACAAAGCCGACTTGTTGTAAAAGGGTACAAGCAGGAATATGGAGTTGACTATAAGGAGGTGTTTGCTCCAGTTACTCGCCTTGACACATTCGACTGGTATTATCCATGACTGCACAGAAGTCATGGCCTATCTATCAGCTGGATGTAAAATCAACCTTCCTGCATGGAGACCTACAAGAAGAGGTATATGTTGATCAACCTCTTGGATATGCCAAGCATGGCAATAAGCATAAAGTTTACAAGTTCAAAAAAGCTCTATATGGTTTAAAACAAGCCCCACGAGCTTGGTACAGTCGTATTGAAGCTTATTTTACCTGAGCAGGTTTCCAGAAGTGCCTTTATAAACATACTCTCTTCACAAAGACTCATGCCAATAGAAGTATACTTATGGTATATCTGTACGTGGATGACCTCATCTATACTAGAAATGACAAAGGTATGCTTGCTGAATTCAAAGAGAATATGATGTCAGAATTTGAGATGTCAGACCTAGATTTGATGCATTACTTCCTTGGTATTGAGGTTTCTCAGTCATCACTTGGAATCTTTGTTTCATAAAGAAAATATGTTCTTGAGATTTTGGATAGTTCCAGATGAAGGATTGCAATCCAGTTAGCACATCCACTGATATGGTCTCAAGCTCAAAGAGATGATGAAGGGAAGAAGGTGAATCCCACCCACAGTCTATAAAACAATGGTTGGATGCTTGATTGTACTTAACCGCAACAAGACCAGACATTATGTATAATGTCAGTTTTTAATAAGCCGGTATATGGAAAATCTATCTGAAAATCATCTCTTAGCTGTCAAAAGAATTCTGTGATACTTGAAAGGTACAGTTGACTTTGGAATCCTCTATTAGAAAGGAGATAATGAAGATTTGCTACTTGGCTTTACAGATAGTGATTATGCTGGAGATATTGATGACAGAAAGAGTACATCAGGTTATGTATTTATGATGAGTTCTGGAGCAATCTCTTGGTCATCAAATAAACAACAGATAGTTACTTTATCTTCTATAAAAGCTGAGTACGTTGCTGCAACAACATGTTCCTGTCAAGCTATTTGGTTAAGGAAGTTGATGGAAACAGTTCAAAGCAAGCAGATGGGACCAACTACCATCTTTTGTGATAATATACTTCAGCAATAAAGATTTCAAGAATCCAATGTTACATGGGAGAAGCAAACACATAGATGTTCGTTATCACTTTCTACGTGATCAATGCAATAGTGGTGTGATCAACCTTGAGTTTTGTTCAAGTGGTGAACAAGTTGTAGATATCATGACCAAAACCCTCAAACAAGACATGTTTGTGAAGCTTCGATCAAGGCTCGGGATGATTTCAGTTAAGGACATCTCTCTAAACTGATTTCCGTAGTTATCAGTTTAAGGGAGGGTGTTAAAATAATTCCTAGTAATTATCTTATATTAGGATTTAATTTCTATGTAATTATCTTTAGAGGAATTAGAGTTTTACTAGGATTATAATTCTATTAGAACTAGGATTAGTTTTCCTATAAATAGGACCCTTTGTAATCATTCATGTTCATGGAATAAAGTTTGAGTATTATTTTCCATCAATGATAAATTTACTTTTTAATAGTCAATTTGCTTCATTTACTCTGTTATAATAAATCTAGTTGATATTCATCGTAAAAATAGATTGCCAAGGGGGTACAATTGGAAAACACACCAATGTAGCTTTAAGCACAAAGAACTGTTTCCATCAAATTTACCATACTCCTGATCGAAGAATCAAGCTTCGAGCGTCCAAATCAAACTGTGTCAAACAACCGAAGCCTTATTCGCATGTATTCGGTTTCCATCTCATTTGTCCATTTTTTCTTGTTTTACTTAAGTTTTTGCAAGTTCCAAACTGTTCATCCAATCACTGGATCATATCAAATAAAGAAATTTCAATGAATTACAATCATAAACTATAACGTGAATCAGTTGGTTGTAGGACCAATTAGATTTTAATTCAAATCTGATATGAATTTAATTTAAATTTTAAAATTCAAATTCAATTAAAATATTCAATAAATAAAATTAATTATAAACATACTTAATTTGAAATAAATTACTCATATATAAATTTAAGCAATCTAATTTATTAAAAATTCAAATTTGAATTTTAATAATATTCTTATTAAATTTATATATTATATATATTATATATAATGTTAGTAAGTTTAAAATTATTGAGATTAAATTAGAAAAATCAGAAAATTTTAAGGAGTAATATGATTGATAAAATAAAGATAAATGACTTGAGGATAAAAAAATATTATTTTCTTATAAAATTAAATTTTTTTTATTAAATTTTTAAATTATTTATAACATTTAAATATAAATTAAATCTTATAATATATGAGATTAAATTTAAATATATAAATAATAATCAGATTCAAATTTAATTTCTTAATTTAATTTAAATAACGTATTAACAATTGTAAACAGTGCTATATACTGTAAATAGTACAATATTGGCCTTTTCTCAGATCTCGGAGCTCACAGCCACAATAGTGCCTTAGTTTTGTGAAATTTCATCCCGTTGGGCTAATAGCACAAAAATCGAGGTAAAGGATCCTACGCACAAGTGTCTAACATGATGTGGACATTGTTAGGGGCTGATGTCATGCATAATGAGCCAAAATATTTTTAGGTCTAAAATACATTTTTTATGGCTAAAAATGCAGCACGACCGTGATCAACACGCACCAAGCTAACCTGCTCTACTTTTCCTTTTTCCTTTTTCCTTTTCCTCTACTATACTGGTAGCCTCCTAAAAATTCTCTCTCTCCTCCCCTCTGCAATTTGGGCAAAAATCACTTGAATTCCCAATTTTACCTCACTTTTTTCATTCTGTATAAGAACACTTTTTCCTCTTTTAAGGCACCTTCTTCATCCCTTCCATTGTTAAAATTTCTACACATTTGAGCTCTTATCTTCATTGGCAAGGTTAAACAAGAAGGAGAAAGAAGCAGAAGCTTGAAATCTTGTGAGGTTCTATTGTTTCTTTTTCTTCTAAACCAATTCTCTTTAGTCTTCATTTAAAGTAGTTTAAACTCAAACATCCACTTCCCTTACTCTCTACTCTACAAAACTTTCCATGCCTAGTCTCCTCCTGTTCCCTCTACCTTTCATTTATTGTTTCTTTTTATTGAGCTTTATGTGTTTGCATGCCTCACTTGGGCTTGTTATTATTAAATATTTTCTTAACAATAACTGTCAAAAACCCTAATCATGCATTAGCTTGAGCTTATTATGTTTAATCATTTTCTTAATCATGCTTTATAAAAGCTTCCTACCATATCTTGGCCAATGTTAGTCATTCTATTGAACCAAGCATATATACTAAAATCCTAGTCACAGTTCAACTAGGAGTTTTTCATATTCATTTTTCTTTTATTTACTTATTCATTCTATTTATTCTCAACAAAATGGGACTAGATAAAATTTGTGTCAAGTCATTTTTTTTCTTTGCTTGTTTTCTAAATGGATTCAGTGCCGATATGGTCCCTTAACTTGATTTGAATGCTCAATTTGCTCCCTCCACTTATTTTGTATTCAAATTGGTCCTCTAGTTCTAGGAATATCCCACTAAAGATCAAATGATGGAATCAATCAAGGTTCCGTCCAAATTAAATGACATCACATTTTTATAAATATTAATGCCAGCTGACTAAGAGGAAAAAATCTGAAAAACAAAACCAATGATGAACAAATTATAGAATAATTATTGACTAATATGGTGCCTAGTTTTTGAGTACACTGCCTAATATCTTCCTCAAGTGTAAAAAGTCGTACAAATAATTTTCTCTTTGATGATCCTTTGAAGTGATTTATATGGAAAGACCATATCCATTTTTGAAAGCACTTTTCATAGTTTCTCAAAATCAAAACTCGTAAAAGTGTCTTAGTCTTAATGGGCTGTCATATTAATTTTTTTCCCCCTTAGTCCAACTGCAATTAGTATTATTAAAAATGCCACAGGGTCTAATTTTGGACGGAGCTTTGACGGATTCGCCATTTAGTCCTTATTTAGAAGTTCATAGAAATAGAGGGATCAATTTGAACACAAAATAAGTACAGCAAACCGAATTGAACATCCGAGCCAAGCTGCGGGATTATATCTGCACTACATCCTTTTTGAATATTTGAATATTTGAATAATTGATGTACATTTGTTTTTCAAGTCATATCATGCATAGCACTCTACATTTGAACATTCCATAATGCATAATATTTCCATTTTTTTTCGGTTCTCCAATAGGCATATTTGAAGAAAAATATAAAAATAATTTCTCCCTTCAATTCCTTTCTTTAACACGAATTAATAATTATTTATTTTCCATAAATTTTGGGAATATTTTACTTTTGAAATGCACGAAAATCTTGATAATGACTCTGTTTATCAGTAATTTCAAAGCAAATCATTTAATTGATACAATCTTTTGATAGTAGCATCATTAAATCAAAATATATTTGACTAAAAAATCAAATTAATTACTTGGCGTGAGATAATAAATGTGAATTTTTATAACCGAAATTATTGTAAAATATCCTTTTAACACAAAAAATTATAAGTATGGACTTTACTTTATAATATTATTTGGAATAATTGTATAAAATATGTCTTGCATGTCTTATTATTTTGAAGTTATAGTTGACCCCCCGAATATAAACTCATGAGTATCAGATTTTTTAGATTTTTTATATTTTTTACTATTATCTTAATTTTTTAATACTCTGACTTGT